>JAGDQP010003524.1:76017-93135 GCA_022664845.1 Lepisma saccharinum | reverse complement strand
CGACCTTTTCAAAATGTCGGAATTTTTCCTTTATCTACTTATCATCCTCTACCTTCATACCAAATTTCATGTTTCTAGCTTACTCCAAACACCCTAAACAATATGATGAGTGAGTCAGTCAGTCAGTGAGTGAGTGAGTGTCAGTTAGCCTAAAATGTGCAATTTCAGGGGTCCACAACTAGAACATAGTTTGAGATACGAATATGAAATTTTGTACATCTGCACATATTTACCATATCTCCTTAACGGCAAAAGCTCATATTCCTATCTTTAACATCTTTTTTCTTACGGGGCCCCCAAATCGTCGATTTTGCCATAAACTCTTGTTCCTGTATAACATGCTTCTGGCAGTGCTAACGTTTTCTGACGTGAAGAACTTGGCTCATGCACTGCCGTGCATGTTGATAAACATATTGTAATTTAAACTATTCGAGAATAGGTTCTTTTATATGACAAGAATGTAGTTCATATTCTGTTTCAATTTCTTAAGGTTTTTCAGTGTTGGACAGTTTATGTATTTTTGAAATTGGAGTATTTTTGAAAAATCAACATTTAAATTTTATTTTCATTTCAAAAGCAGAGACAGTATTCTTCAGCCAAACTTTCCAGATAAATATCTGTTCTCCCAAACAAGGAAAAGAGCTACTTTTGTATTTTTTTTAAAAACAAATCAGCTTCGTTTTTGAGTCAGATGGGGATTACAGCCCCAAATAGTCTTTTTATAGTAGTATATAAAAGCGATATTTCGCAATAATCAATAAAAGATGAATAAATAGAAAATGATCGTTAAGGAGTTGATTTCTATCAATACGGTAGATGATGAAAGATAGAATTTGATGTCATTGGGCTGCCAATGTTGCCAACTTGGTATGAAGTATTTTCTTCAAATAGTGATGAGTCCTCTTATTGGATACTTGGTGTTCTCTGGTGGTCCTATATATTATACGTGGAACACATAACAGAGTTTTGCAAAATTGTGAATATCATACCAATTAAAAATTTACAGCATGATAATTTCAACTCTTATATTAGTCACAAGCTGCATCAATGAACTCCTTGTTTCGCCTATGATGTTTTGCGTTCTTCACATGTAATATTTTCCAGAAATTGCCATTTCGAAGTAGCGCCAAACCCTACGGATCCTCCTATTAATACGGCTATTTTTCATGAAATGGTATTATAAATGTTTGTTCAGGATGTATTGCTAATTTTTTTATACATAATTACAATCACTTCTAAGTTTACATAGAATTTAGATTCACGATGGGGGAGGCGAAACACCCAGACCCATCAGAAATAATCATATATGTATATTTCGTGGAAACGTAAACACAATATAGTAGATTTTTCTATATTTTTTCTTACGGATAAACTGCTCCAATATTCGATAATGTATGCATGGAATTTACATTTATTTAAGGTCATTTGGCACTATTTTCATGTGTTGTTATACCCTATTGGTTTTTGCAAATACCAGAAATATTTGTATGTTTTTAATGTAAGTTATATTTTATGAATTCACTCATATAATTACAGTTACTTAAAGGTTGGTGACAAAATCCACAATTTCTTATGTTCATAATTAAAAGAATAGTAAAAAATAAATTATTTTTATATATTGATCCCTACATGTTAATGGTGTGGGAACACAAAAGGTCATATCGCCATATTCAGTAAAATTTCAAGAGCTCTGCGATCAAGCAGATGAAAAATATTTACAGTCTCTAAATCTAAATTTGTATCCAGAAAATCAGGATTCGTTTTTATACTTTGTTAGACATACAGATGATATTTATAGTTGAGATATCGACTTGCTACGTATTTACCTAATTTGCAGTACGTTGGGACAACAATGATTTGCAAATGTTTCTGCTTACCTGCAGAGTAGTTCCCACGGGGGCGCCAAACTTTGAATTCTGGTCAGCAAACTTATGCATACAAAATTTTCGACATTTTTGGTTCTCATGTATAGTATAAATTAAGGTATTCAGTTGATACTTGGTGAATATGCATACAGTACACTTGTTGACAACGTTTGGTGTTGATGGCGCAATAGTTTTGCCGGTGGCGCAAAAACTTTTTTGGTCTGTAAAATAAACACTCCTGAAAGTCTAGAATGAAGCATCGAATGAAGCATGTGGATATAGGTTTTCAAATTTTGTAGATCTTCACTTATTTCGGCGCGTAGTATTCGAAATAACCCAGAACTCACCACTAGGAGTGACTGTAAATCGAGTTCCGCCCTCTCACCTATCCATATCATGACAATCTCAAAATTTTTGAAAAATAAAACGTAATCTTGTTTATATCCAAATCTTGGCATTTCTTTTTGCGAGGTTGTCTTTACTGGTATGCTGAATTTGAGTTATATTTATGATGTTGAGACATCTAAGGCTTAGGCTGGGATGAGAAAGGGGAAAGGATGCGAGAAGGATTCGAGCAGGACCCAAGTTGAAGGTACAATCCCAGGGTTTGAAAAAAAAAACGTTTCGTTTAAATTTCAAGATTGTCATTATCACATGTTACAACAATTTTCTATTCACTGCTATTTTGAAAAAAATGGCCGCCATTTTGAAGTTTTACATTGTATCGCCGAGAAAATCTATACAGCAAATTTAGAATGTTTCGTGCTTCTGCCCTCAAAATTTCAACTTAAAAGTTCTGAAATTGAGCCCTGTAGCGTGGATACCCGCTATGTTAAAAAATGGCCGCCTTTTTGAAATTTTACGTTGGATCACCGCCAAAATCTATTTAGCAAATTTAGTATATCTTGCTTCCACCTTGAAAATTTCAACTTAAAAGACCGAAAATTGCACCCTGTCGTGTGGTACAGACAGACAGACAGACAGACAAAGAACAAATGTAGATCGAGTCATCACAGGAGCCTCAGTGACATTCGCCAAATGTGAATACCACATATATTAATTTAAAATATAATTCATGTTTTATAAAATCAGTATTCGAATTAACGGGGAATGGCGGGGAAATCCCCTCTCGTAAAAGCTTATCCTCGCCTTACCTCGTGTCACGGAAATAACATTAACATCCCTGCCAGGGACAATTAACGCGTCTGACGATTACACAAGCAATCCCCTCTCATCTGGAAAGTGTTCGCTATTGTTACAGACAATGAAAATAAAATGTAAAAAATGTGGCGTCTTCTGAAGGAGAAGTACCCGAAAGTAATCATGTATGGTTGCTCTGCACATTTGTTGAACTTGGTTGAGAAAGAAGTTTCGCCTAAATCGGTATTAAAACATATTGTTGAGGTACAGAAGTACTTTCGCAACGTTCATCAGGCACACGGATGGCTAAAGAAGAAAGATGGTTCGATGCCTCAGCTTCCAAATGATACACATTGGAATTCCTATCTTGATTGCGTCAACACTTTCTTGGATAATTATCACAAGTACAGAGAGATAACATTGGAGCATAAAGACGAAATTGACAAGTCAATTGCTAAACTATTGGACAATGTTCTCATTTATACGGAAGCTCAAAGTCTTGAAAAGCAATTTTCGGTAGTTTCTTCCGCCCTGGATATTTTGCAAGCGGAATCAACTTCATTATCTTGTGCAGTGGAAGTGTGGTTGGATCTACTTGATTATGACATTTTGAAGCCGTATTACAGCGTTTTTAAAGAAAGATTTGATCAAGCCATACAACCGTTTCACCTGCTGGCGAATTTAATGGATCCGAAATACATGGGTCGTCGTCTCACTAGTGAGCAGGAGAGCGCAGCAGAAAATTGGCTGTTAGAAAACTATCCTGAATATATTTCGGGAGTTCTAGCATTTAAAATAAAAGATAGAAAATACTTTGCCACGTCAGTGATTCAGGAGACAATCATCAACCTGTTTTCTACTGCAAAATGGTGGAAAATAATGAAAGCGAAAGCAGAGAAAGGTTCTAAATTACCTCCGGGGTTTTGTGACTTCTTTTCTCATCTTCATTCCACTCCTGCAACATCGGCGTCAATTGAAAGAATATTCTCGACTTTCGGATTGATACGGAATAAGATTAGAAACAGGCTTGGGGTGGAAAAAGCAGTGAAATTAGTTAAGGTATATAGATTTTTAAGATCAGGTAGTAAAGGAGATTCTACGGACTGGTGATGTGATTCTCTCACATCGTGCAACACTGAACTTAGTTACTGTGGAAAATCATTTACTATCAGGAAGTGAAAGTGATTCTACGGAGTGGGGATCCATTCACATTGTGCAACACTGAACTTAGTGACTGTAGACTGGAAAATCTTTTCAAACTAAATCAGAAAATATCTTTCACGTTTTAGTTTTTCAACTTTTTGTAATTTACTTCATCTTCAATGGCATTTGTGTTGACTGGAAGACCTAGCCATATTTCATTCTAATTCCTACATTCTAGGTCATTGCTCTCAAATTTTATTATCGCTTTTTGTTTTGCAATATTTTCTAAAATATAAAATAGCATATTTTACTTCAAATATAAACATAATCCGTACATTAATCTGTTCTGTAATTATCTCAAACTAAGATAAGTTTTGTTTTCGTTCATTCATTCTGTGCTTTCTGAATTTTTGATCTTAGGAAAGACTTAATTATTATATGTTGAATGTTGTTGTATACCTTAATGTGAAAGCATCCAATTCGCCCAAAGAAAGTCGAAAATCTCTTAAAAATCACTTTCAATGTGATCACCTTAGTTGTATTAATAATATACTAACAAAAAGCTCAAAAATCCGGTGGGGTTTTTCGGGATGGGCCCACTTGGGCAAACCCTGTACAATCCCACAATTTCCTTGGTGTGAATGAGGAAAATCCGGGAAAACCGCAATCTCTACTGGGATTGAACCCATGATTGAATGCTGAGCCAACAAACTTCCACTAATCTACGGCCGCTCCTAGTTTGCCCATATTTATGCGTCTCTTCGTTCTGCCCCATACATTGTTTCAGAAGTTTCCACGAGAGATTTTATCAATCTCTTCATAGCTTTACTCTGGCAAAGAAATGACGCAATCTCTTCACCATCGACTTTTGTATTCGATTTGTTCAGCTGTTAGGAATTTTGTCAGTTTTTTCTGTGACGTCAGTTGACAACGATATCATAGTAATGACTGAATCTGAACTCTCGTTATGTACTTATTATATTCTTTCTGGTGTCATTATTTATGCGTCTCTAGTCCAAGATCCTAGTATCTCTGTTTGAGTCCATGAACATCTACGAAAGGACGTTTACGGGATGGGCGTAGTACGCGTTACAACTGAATAAAGAATAGTTTTAGTATACTTGGTAGAAAATCAGTAAAATGTATGAGTTTCTTCAAATATCGGGCCCCATCAGAACAGAAAGTTTAAGTCTAATTTGGAACCATATAGAGTCAGGTGACCGATGATGGCCACCCATTACAACTTTTCCTTACAAGTTCAAAATGCCTAAGGGAAAAGAATCGCGCTAGGTGGGTTTCAAACATTGTTCTATCCACTCACCATTAAAAGGAAAATAATGAACTATACTGTAGGACTTATGGACCACCGAGGGGAAATGTTTAAATTTTCACAAAGACCATCACAGGAATACAATACCCAATGACGGCAACACCCATCGCTTAAGATGGCCATTAAAAGAAGAATACAATTTGGTAAAAAATAGTCACATGTATGTTAGGTAACAGTGCATAATATTTAAGATATGGAAAATACAATGATATTTATAGTCGAATATTTGAAGCTACGTTAAGTGGGTACATAAAAACACTGACTTGCGCAGGTGGAAGCTGAAAAGCAGGCCTGTTAGTAGTGCATTCTACGTGAAAACTTTGATGAAAATCCTAAGGAAAGCGCTAAATGGTTGTTCGTAAATTAAACTCTAACATTAACATTACAAATTCTTTTTAGAATCGGGTCTTTATTTCGTATAGATAATTTCTTTCTTAGGTAAACGCAAAATTTTGCAAAATTTCATTTTATTGGATACCAGAGTCTGTAGCCTAGACACTATTCGATATCAAAACATTTGCCGCAAAAAAGTTTTGTTTTGGTCGGCACTCCATACGACTGTGTCCACGCTTAATGTGCCCACAGATTACACAAAACACACTGAATCCAATCATCTGGATTAGTAGCACTTCTCTGGTAGTACTCTTTCCACAAGACAGCAATCAGAAGCATCACGCAACAACTTCAATTTCTTTCTGGAAGGAAAGGTCTTACCAATGATACGAGCGATGCAACTGGAAATAACACAATGGGTTTGTGGAATTGTTACTTCAACGCTGTCCGAAGTATCTTAAATAGACCAAGGATCGCCTTTGCCTGTGATATGCGTGCGAGTCAGATCTTCTTTAAGATCTTATCGCGAAGCATTTCCACTTTATTTGGATAAATGGGATTGAATTCATGCGGTTGTACATGTTTGTTTCTTGCGAAAGTTTGTGTTTTCATCAGTGGAAGAGGAGACAGGGTAGAGAAGCTTACGTGCTTGTCAGTATCTGAACGGGAACTAACAATTTGGTTGCTTTCACACGCGAAGGAAGAACAAGGGGTAACACTGTTACTTGTACTTGAGCATCCTTCAGCCACGCTGATCATCATACAGATCATTCGCTGTGACCATCATAGGGATAGGAGAATCATCCCTTCACTTGACGTCACAGGTTGTACACACGTGAGTCCAAGAACACCACGCTGGGCCGCCATTGAACCTCTGCTAACAGCAAGGACAACACAAATGGGATAATAGTGTTGAACACAAATTACGCGTACAACCACGCAATGTTTTCATGTCTCATTTTATAACATATCCTATAAATGTATATATTTATACTTTATAACACAACTACACTAATACGAGTTACCAGAATTTCTAGGGAATTGCACAGCCTTCTTAGTGTGTCATCATGTACTTGCACACAACATTACTACTGCCACCTGTTGTGTGTGTGCGAAAATATCAAGGTGTGACCATCATACGAGTAATGACTATCATCGGTCACCTTACTCTACATTGAAATTGTGAGTTAGTTCATCCGATAGGTATTCTGGGTCCCCTTTCCAAAATATGATAGATACTGTGTTTTGGTAACGCTTTATAGTTGTCGTTAAAATACAAAATGACATATTACAACTTGTATTGTTTGACTTTCAACAACCTTGCATTCACAGGAAATTGATAATCATTGAATAATGGCTGTAATGTTTCATTAATCTTATAGAATTCTATTCAAATCCAGACCTCAAAATTTCGGACGCTTCTCACAATCAAACGAAAGGTTGCAGGTTTGCCAGATTTTGTAGTACCGGTACTAATACAGTTTTGATCAAATGTACATACAAGAGAAACATGTACTGTGAACCCAATGTAATAAAATATAGAGGTGTAATATCTCAAAATGGGATCACAGAGACTAGTCTGGTTTTGTAGGTTTACTCCTCATATTTAAGAGTTCGTAAAAGGAAAGGCGTTTCCTTTATTTTCTCTCTACTTTCCATCTTTCTTGAGTTCCTTTGCCATTATTTGTTGGCCATAGCAACTATAATTTTGGCTACGAAGGTTTATCTTGGCACTGTACGTGCGTACGAATTTTCATCAAAATCGGGCTCTGTCAGCTGATGAGTGTTCCTTGTAAGTTAGTTTAATAATATATCCACCTTGGTTATGGGATGATTTATTAGGATATTAATCTTAAGTAGAAAATACATTACTAATTTATGTAAAGATTTGTATAAGAAAAAAAAATATAATTAGATGTTTCGTAGAAGTAACATTGGATAATTATGATTAGCTTATGGGGATGCACAATAGGTAGGGGTCATGTCATATGAACTAATTCGATTCAAGACAATTTTGCCTTCAGCTCTAATGAGAGACTTGGACCACGATGAACGTTATTTAAATCTGTATGTCAGTTATCTATGTAATTGAGGTATACTCAGTCCTTCCATTCTTCACTCTCGGGAGAAAGTCAGGCCAGGAAACAGATCCGCTTCTCTAATGACTTTGTGCATTTTAATTTTAAGCGATTATGAGCCTTAAACCTTGTTCTGTTAATATTTTAATATTAATATTTTATAAGCGAGGGCACAATTGATGACTAGTGGAGTTTTTGAAAAGTGTGAGTTTTTAAAGTCAGTAGTGCTTTTATAGCAGACTGAAACGATTAAAATAAGGAGATTTTGAGACTTCAGCTCTAAGCATATTTAAGAGTCAGATACAGACATCCGCAATATACCTACTGCTTATATTAAAAAATTTGAAATAGATTCCGAGATGCCTTTTGTTTAATACACTTATTTACTTGATCTAACACGACTACCTCTTCTTAATGTCTAGACCCCTCTGTCGATAAAAACTTTAATTGTCTCTTTTCGCCCAATATTATTCGATGTAAGTATAATTCTTAATTAAACATTTTGTTACTGAAACAATGTAGCAACAATACATAACATCTTCTAACTATAATTATTATTAGATAAACGCAACGTTACAATAGTAACGTCGATGTATAAAAACTTCATTATGATTAACATCACAATATGTAAGTATTTTAATTTTTTTATCTTTACGTTAAACATCTTTTTTAAGAAATAGCTTCTCGATTTATTGTGAATATATGCTGGTCTAGACACCACGTTTGTATAAATGAATTACATTTAACGGATAGTTGCAAGGGATTTTGAATTTATTAGGTATGCCATTCATAGATAAGTAACTGATGGCGCCATCTATATGATGGTGCTGATAACATCATTTTATAGAAGACAGACATGTAGTGTGATAATATTTTGAGGATACAAGTAGAGAAAGGCACACTGGAACGAAAGTAGTATTAAAGTAAATTATAAAGTTATAAAATGTGTTTTTAAATACACTTTCATTAAATCAATGCGTTAGAAAGAAGGCAATAAGCTATTTCTCATACCCTAATAAGGTCAACGTTTTATTGTAAAAATTAAGAGCGTCATATCAGACCCAAATGTATTTACAACTTAGATACAGCTCAGTTCTGCCATTTTGTCCAATAACTTTGTCAACAATAATAAGAGAAAGATTTTTAGAGGAATCAGTCATGGTCTTAATGAATGTACCAATCTAGCATTTACCTGGAGTGAACAAAGGAAATCAGTACTCAATCAGGATGACCGATATCAAGAATCGAACACAGGTTCTCGCAATTGCAAGGCAAGTACTCTACTTCGTCAGTTCTACCAATGTAATGTCATTTCATAAATTTGCGCTGTCTGCTTTTAAAATGTTTTTACTGCAGTTTTTAACGTGAAACTTTGTATTTTGGAGCATTTGGTAATATGAGTAGCAATCAAATGGAAACAGGTCAGACACCAAAAAAGTGTATAAGGCACGAATATGACCTCTGATATATTACAAGGACGGTTCTTAGGTCTATGTGGTCGAGTCGAAAAGGTTCCATGATTTGTAGAACTCGTGCTCTCGGCAAAGATCCGAGTCAATGTTTGTCCAGCTTCCCTTAGCCACTGCTGGAAGGAACAATAATAAATCAAAAGATCGCCAGCGTTCACATATTCCTTCTCCAAACATGGATATGATACCAGTACATTGTAACAATAATAAACGGAATAGTTACGTAATCTCAGTTTCTTTTTCTCTTTTTAAACAATACTTACTGTTAGGGGGAAATTTATTGCCTTCTTTAATATTTTATGAATTCCATGGGAAAAGAGGACCAACCCATATACTCTCATCTATACCGCACAAAAGTGTAGTTCCTTCATCCTTCTCAGTAAGAAAAACATTGGTCAAAAGATTTGGTCACTTTCAATATGTCAACGTTTGATCATAGGTAAAAATTTTCTGGGAGCGACGATAAAACTCACCTGTCTCCAGATTAATCCACATAACTTTTCGATTTAGCATTTGAAAATTAGGGTCCTCCTTGATCCATACTGAGGACGTGCAAGTTCTTAGTCCTGCTTCCGGCCATCCAGACAGCATTTTCAGGACTATCCTCAGTTTCAGAATTGAAGTCGTGCCGTGTTATTTTGACTAAGTAATCGATTATTTTCCAATATTTCTCCTAGAAGAGTTGTTGCCAAAGGACATCATCATTCAGATTTGTGATGATCTTTTAAACCAGAACTACTTGTATCGTTCACAAGAATAATTTAAATTGAATTTTTGAATTTAGCAGAAACTTATGTTATGTATAGCTTGTTAAAAATGCGCGTTCACGTTTTTCTTCATCGTGTATATTTGTCGCAGCCCCTTATTAGAATCGGTTCAATCTGCGAGGATCAGAAACATCCCATAAGCCTTAGAAACAACATTTTAGTTAAGTGGAAGCTTTAACACGAAAAACATTCAAATTAAAGATATTATGACTATATGCTATTTTCTAACTTTATGATCAGACTAGTAGCGATTTGTTGGAGTAGCGTTAGACAAACTTTACACCTACACTCTTGTATACCTCTCCTCTGGATGGCCTTAATCGACTGCGCTTCTCTGCACAATCACTTTCACTAAAGCGAAACCAAGACCACTAGTCTCAATTGAACTGAATTGGATTTATTTATCACCTTTTGACACCTTTGGTAGTCATCGCCTGAGTAGGGAAAGGAGTCATCGGCAAGGGCTTTACTTAAGGTATCATCCTGACATTCGCCTGGAGAAACTGAGGCAAATCCTGAGAAACATCAATCCGAATGGTCGGCTCCGGGGTTCGAGCCCGCGTAACTACGCAATGATCTTCCGAAGTCCGTGACGTTAGCGCCTGGACTATCAGTCCTGCGTGAAACCCACTTTTGTTGAACATGAATATCGCTACACCTGTGATAGTTATTTCTGGTACTGTTCTCAGAATGTTTACAGTTCCATACAAAACAAGTGACTAAAGTATTTTGGTTAGCTTTAAATATATATATAAAAAAACACTTTATTTCATACTTCTCGATAGCAATTTCAGTGTAGAAAAAAATACAATTAATAAAATAAAATACATTAACTTTTGTAGTACATTAAAATTAGGAAGAACATAAAAATATTTTATGTAATCTGAATATTTTAAATATAGCTTTTTATTATGTATAGTATAAGTCATCGTCACATTTATACAATTGTTACTGAGAGAATTCAATATCAAGTCTTGTGGCTAATGTTGTTCTATCCTTTCCTCTAAATATTAAATTAAGTTAAAACTTGTTAAAATGACTACGGTCGACGACTTCCTTTCGGTAGCAAGCAAATTCCACTCACGCTGTCGATCATACTGACTAAGACATTTCAGGACTTTCCTCATTTTCACTAAACAAATGTCAAAATAGTCTTAGGGAAAGGCTAAGACTTTACCATTCCCTACCCTAGCATGTGTTCATCGAGCGACGTCATCGTTAGAATTGTGTTATAGAACATTGGTTCTTATTGCAAAACTTTTATTCAATTACAACACCAAATTCTCTTATATACATCGGTCGAAGGACTTTTTTCAATATAGTATTACTTTAAACCTTAAATCTCTTTGTGAGTGACGCTTTCAAACATGTCAATTCATAGCAAAATATTACAAATTTGAATATCTCTGTAATCCTCATAAAACGAATATAAATTCATTTCTTTTCACAAGAACAAGATAACATTATTAATTCAATATGAAGATATAAAAAGCTAGTTTGAATTTCCCACTTTCTTGTGCTGACATCTGGTTTTCTCTTTTCGATTCACTTCTTACATACTTTTTACTTCATTTTTTCCTCAATAACTTGATTAAAAAATTATGTTTCCTCTGTTCCTTTTTACTTTATAGAAGCAATACATGTTATATATAAATTCTCAACAAAATGTCGCCCACGTCTTTGTTATACAAAATTAAAAAAATATAACTGGTCGTGACTCTCACAAAGTCAACTCCCACCAACAGCACCGTAGCTCAGTGGTAGAACGTTGCCGTAGTATCAGTAGGTCGTGGGATCGATCTTAGCGGCCGACCATCCTGACTGAGGTTTTCCTAGGGTTTTTATTTAGTCATTCCAGGCAAGTGCCAGTATGGCACCTTGAACATAGGCCCTGACCGACACTTTCCTGAATCATTTCCCTTCCCCTCTCCCGGCCTGAGCCTTAGATGCCTAAAGACCTTAATATAAAATTGATTTCAAATTTATTTTACACCGACCAAATTTCTTTGGTTACATTTGTTTATTCCGTATATTGCTGATTTCTCAAAATAAATTTTAAAGTCGAAAAAAAAAACTGATTTAAAAATTAAATGCATTCAATTTTGTGGCAGGCCGAGAATTTGAATATGGTGTTAGACATTTTAGTTGAAATGGACATTTTTTTAAAATAAAATGTTTAGGCTTCAATACAGTATATGGAAGTTAGGTCTATTAACGGCTTACATAAAAAAATCATCTAATTTAACCTAACTTTATTGACTTGACTGAATGCAAGATGTAGTGCCCAAATTTGAGTTAAAAAGAAGATGCGTTATATGCAAACTATAGTTAGACTATGGCTTATTGTGTTTGTATCTAAAGCCAGAAATTTGTGTAATATTTACAGGAAGAAATTAACTTCAATGAATCCTTTGTTGAGGCCAGTACCGCCCATCTTCCAAAGATTCCAGAATGTTGAACTAAAGCTTCCTGGAAAAGAAGTGGGATACGTAAAGCTGAGAAATGTAAGTTTTTGTACTTACTCACACATTTGACCAGCTAAGTTGTTTTGCTTTTATAATAAACGTAATGTTTCTCTTATGCATCATTCATTATTGAATTTGGATTATTTCAATTTCACTGGTTTTGACACGAAATGGCCAATCTATTTGCAAACAACTTACATAATTCGATACTGAATTTGCCCTGACTGCTAAAATGTAAAACTCTCCACAAAAGATGGCAGCTGTATAGGTATTAGATGTTTTCTCATAAAGTGCAACGTTAGATAACCTTTCTTCATTTTCCACGAGATCAAGAGTTCCAGGTTTTGACTTCACCCATACATGTAACATAAAAAACATACGACTAAATTTCAATGCACAGAACTTTTTAACTATTGGTGAACTCTTAAAAAAGATGTGTCGTTTAAATAGGTATTATGCTCTGATTATGAGTGTATAAGGGTTACGTCTTTTTTTATCAAGACGAAGCGGATCAAGGAAATCATGTTACGTAAGAAGGGTCTAAGGGATTTGTTTATGATGTATTTACTTCTCATTAGGTTACATTATTATCATTACCATCATCTGTTCATAATGTACGTTCATATAGCAGTTGTTTGCTTAAATATTTAAAAGAAATAAGCAGTTATTGAATATGATATATTAACGTACATAGCTTCAAAATTTCACTAAAATCTTACAGTAAGATTACTCGTGAATGAGATGAACTACAGGTAAAGTCTATTTTCACCAATGTCTTGTAACCCTCAAATATTGGAAATTGCTACGTTCAACTACCTTGACCGCCTGTGTTGTATGTAATAGTACAATTCAATCTAACATATGTCTATAGGTGCTTTCATTGGGAACAAGTCAGAACGTCAAAGGGTCAGAACGTCTAGACTGAAAAAACGGCCAGAATGTCTACAAAAAGGGACAAATCGTCTACAGAAAGTGACAAAACATCTAAAAACCACAAACGGTCAGATTATCGAAGTGACAGAACATCTAAACTGCAACTGTTTGTGGTTTTAGATGATTTGTTACTTTCTGTAGACGATTTGTCCCTTTCTCTAGACGCTCTGACCGTTTTTCAGTTTATATGTTCTGATCCTTCGACGTTTTCGAGTGGACCCATTTCATTTATTGAGAAAGGAACGCCACCACCTATCCCAAAATAGGGGAAATATGAAAGTTGGTGGGAAATGAAATATTGATGATAACAAAGTTAGTTCAGAAACGTTTGTATTTTCTACTGAACAAAATGCAAGTCACAAGTTTTCAGCTTATTACGAAAATATCCCTGTTAACTGTGTTTCTTCCAATTTACAGATATAAATGTGTACGTTTTCAATTAATTTGTCTTGTACACAAAATCAATTAACATAATATGCTGACCTCACGTAAAACATCACCATAAGTTACATAGTTCTCACCAACTTATGAGTCGGAAAAAGGTGCATTGGAATTTTAAATAATCCTGATTTTGATTTAAATATTCACACTTGTAAAATCCAAATTTTATCATTTCCTTAAAAATAGAAGCTATACACAGGAAGTGAACAAATGGAATATGTCCATTCCGTAATTAGATATCAGAAGGCAATTTGTTGTTCTTGGAAGTAATATCTCTGTAAGGATTCCAACTGTACAACAACAGAATCATTTTGTTTAACCAATGTAAGGCAAAATATATCATCAATGAACGTCATCAATCTGGTAGGTACACAGCCTTTGTAAATATGAGTAATACTCATGATTCTGTGTTGGGGATAGAGTATAGAAATGTCTGCTGATAATTTCCCTTTTCTAGCTCTATTTCGGCTCCATTCCACTGGTTTCTCAGTTACTTGAATCTACTAAATCAGAGATTTATCACGTTTACAGCAAATATTTGAATCAATGCAATATCCAAATAGGCTTTCAAGTAGCTATCTAGTATTCAAATAGGAGTAGTAGGCTTTCTACTACTTCATCCTTTTCGAACATGCCTATAATTTTCGCAGCTTCTGTAGAAATGAATTTCTACTACGGTTTCTACAGAGCTCCTAATGTCCCACCCTCAGATACAGTTAAAGCACCTTTGCTCTTCTTTGTGGCTAGATTGGAATCCGGAACCTTGTGATTTACAGTCCGCCCCTATAAGCACAACGCAACGGGAGCATTCATGTAAGCAATACGTTAATTATGCACTTTATCAACTCAGATTTGGAATGTAGTGACAGGTATTTTCATTACATAATGGCTTTGAGCACGAAAAATGTAAAAGTTTACGTAGCGCTGGTAACGTTTCCATTAGACAGCCTTTCAGAAAGCACCAGCGCGTAATACCAGCACGGGAAATGCAACTTACAACAGATTTTCGAATTACGTACCAGAATTACTGGAATTATTAAAAGATTTACTAAAATAAAAATAATATTATGATATTGTTATACCTTCTTCGAGATGTAGGTGTTTGTGATGAAACCTGGCTTGATGTTGCCCAGGATAGAATCCAATGGCGAACATTTGTTACTGCGGCGATGTACCTGTGAGTTCCGTAAGCCATATAATTAATTAGTCAGTACTGTTATAGCCTGGAACTCGAGGTTTCTTACTGAATTGCCGCTGGTTTGATTATCTGATCCCACATGATATTTTTGCTTCTAATCCGTACTACAATATTCTACATTTGATATTGAATAGCCATACAACGTCTTAAGAACACGATAGTAACTCCAAGAGAAATGACCAAATATCAAATCGCGTCTAGCATAGATATTGTGAATTACCCTACATTTTCCTAATCGTCTTCTCACTATTCTTCAGAAAAGCCGCACATTTCGTGTTTACACCAACTTTTATATTTCCCCTTTGTTGGACAACTGGTGACTGTTCCTTGGGAGACACGGACTTAATACGTCCATAGGTGCCTCTACAAAAATAGACATTCCTATTTGAAAATATGTCAATTATGAAATTCATAGAAACGAACTTGTTTATTTTTCTTTGCAAGTTCCGAAGAAAGATCTGCTTTCAAGAAGTAAATTAAGAGTTATTGTTCTTTTTTCTAGATTTCCGGAATACTTTACTTAACAATTTGTATTAAAACTGAAACTTAAAAAAAATTACAAGCATTTTCTGACAGTTCTAAATTCTGTAGAATCCAAATAAGTCCACAAGAAACCTACTGTCATCTATGGAGAAATACTTGAATTAAGAGTAATTCTTGATAATTATTCAGGGAATTATTCGGATTCCTTTAAACTACTATTAATACGAATAATCACAAGCTTTTTAATGATACCACGGACACTGAAGTACATGTTCCCAGTAAAGTAGTGTCCTCGCTGGTATTTAACCAAGGAACACAAGTTCGATACTTGGTGGGAACACAAGTGATTTGGGGTCCAATTTATATTGTAGACCCTGTGGTTAGAACGTTATCATTTTATAGAATGAAACGGCGAAGACCCTCGACGAGATCACTTCCAGGTGACAGGGTCTGAATGTATGTACTATCCCGGAATTGGTCTGGTGATACTCGTAAATGCGTCATCTCCCATAGTGTTTATTCCAAGTTAGTGCTCGTAAACACAAAACGACAAAGAGTGGATAAGCAAATTCGTGGTAAAGCTCGCATGATGAAGATGATGTTTGCCACTTCCAATATGGAGGTTAGAACACAACTTTATTTTTTTTAGAATTAGCCTCAGAATTCTCTTACTTATATGATTTTTTCTGAAATAGCTAAAATGACTCTTCTGACAAGACAATATTTTGAAGAAAACCTTTTGTGTCGGGCCAAATACTTGAAAATTTTTTCACTTACCCTCTTAAAGATTACCAGAAAAGTTAATAATTTCTTACGTACTCTTTTTCCGAACAATTTCAGTAGAGATTTGAAAGAGTAAGCTTTAAAAATATGTCCTTCATATAATTCAAAGCATAACATTATACAATCCAGGTGTTTTACTTTGTTAACTGTAGAAAATTTACTTCCTAACCACCACATTTGTAGAATGCTAGATGAAATTTATCAGTGAATTAATTTATAAACGTTCTCCATCACTATTGATATCAACCAGCTAGTGAAAGACCCAAATCTAAGCTGAAGTGTATTTTAACATTTGTTTTATGGATCTGTTATATTGAGCCATCTGTTGGTATTAAACGAAATCATTATTTGATTCTTTAAAAGTTTTTACCTAGTACACTTTTCGGCAGACAAGGGGATCCAACGGTGATTGTGCTTTGGTCGTTCATCATTTTTAATTTAACTTTTTTTTACGCTTCTAATTTATATTCAGAAAGAGTTTCAGTTTACAATGATTACTTTATCTTTCATGGCACTAAACAAATTAAGGCTAAACGAATTCTAACTAAATGTTAAATAAAATGAAAGTCTTGAGATTACAGAGAATTAAAAAAAAAATTGTATTTGGAAACAGGGAAAATAAAACGAAGATCAGGATCCTAATTGGGTAAAGGTAGATTTATAAATTCCCTAAATACTTACATCCTTGCA
>JAGDQP010003524.1:63614-75617 GCA_022664845.1 Lepisma saccharinum | reverse complement strand
TTTTTATTTACGGTTCCTTTCATAAACACTTATATAATACTTATTTTCAAATAATGATTTATTTCTCTCAATACAATCACGGAAACCGAAAACATGAAACAGTTACAAGTTATGTATTTACGTATAAGCCTAAAATCTCGGGAGACTCTACATGCTTGGCCTCTACAAAAAATATAGTTCATCAACTACTATCAGTACAACTGAAGCTTTCTGTTTTTCCTACCATTGAATTTACAAAGGAATCCCATGACCTTATCACCGAGACCAAACCAATGCTTGTTGGAGTCTCACTTCCATTTAAGTTTGTGTTTCTGACACTTTGTAATGCTTTCACTATTTCACTGAAATATTTATTATTGTCTTGGTAACTGCAAAGTGCCCCTGTCATCTGTGCTTCAAGAGTCTGACTACTTTCTTGCCTTCATATAGTTCAGCTACTTTCGGACGTTGTAGAAACTCATAAAGCATTGGACATTGATAAAAAAAGTTCTGTATTTCACGCATTTCTGAAACTGCCTTCACTATCACTAGGTGCAACCGATGATTAAAACAGTATAGTGATTTTTTTTTTTGGGAACGATGCTTTGAAGTAAAGCTTAAACACCTCCTGTCTTGCCACTCATAACACTTGCTCTATCATAACACTGACTAAGCAAATTTTGTGAGTCCAGGTCATTGTCCTTGAGAATCTTAAATGTCAGATTAGTGAAAGTAACAGCGTCAAGTTTTGTACTTGTCTGTACGTCAAGCAGAGAATTGTCCCATTCTTCACAAAACGAATACCTAAGGCAATATTTCCCCTGTTATTTTTGTCTCTAGTTCCATTTTCAAGTAAAGTAAATGCTGGCACATCGGCTGTTTTTACTACCTCCTCTCGAACAATTTCAATCATAGTTTCTATAATATCATTTTGAATTTGTGGAGAAGAGTAGGTAGCGTTTTTTGGAACAATTGAGGAACAATCAGCCAACTTTGTATCTTTTTATAAATGTTTACTTAAAAAGATTTCTAAACAAACCATCTTCAGTTTCTTCGTCAATTGAATAGCTTCCACGCAAAGCGACCATTAACTACAAGACACTGCACAACTTCTCTAACTGATCTAACATAATATCTATTCATTTCTAAACCACTTTCATTGAAAAGAATTGAAACATAAACATTTCCAGAAACACGCTTCTTCTTTTCTCCCCACATGGACATAGCACTAATATGCATAGCGCTTGACTCATGTTTTCGAAACCCATTCTTTTCCATAGCATTTTTCCAATTTCTGAATCCCGTTTTCCTAAAAGTTGGTTCGTTCGACCCAAATGGACGAAATAGGCGACATCGGAAATATAATGCTGCATCCCTCTCTGCTGAAATGATTGTACCATCCAATTTGGAATCATCTGTTGTGTGTGTCCTTTGGATAATTCTTCAATTTCATTTGCTGGATAGATTCTCCAGTTTTCGCCACATCTGTCGGTGTCGGACATGAAGATGTCAAAGATTGAGCAGAGAATGGAGACTGAGCTGCTCGTTCTTCAGCAGTCGGTGTTGCTGAGCTGGTAACAAGGTTTAAAGAAGCAGGCGTATCTTCTGAATCAGAAAGCGAACGTCGAATAACAAATGTGTCCATCGTATCTGAAAGAAATAAGAGAAGGGTTAAAGGACCTTGTTATATGCGTTTTGGTCTTTAATGTATAGTTTTAAAGAAAATATGGAATGCCATCACAAAAATGTTGATTTTATATTTTGGTTAGAGTAAGAATTTTTAGGGGGTTCTTGGACAACTGCCTTTTTATCTAATTGAAAATTGTAATATAAGCTGTCTACACAACGTTTGAAGACCCATAACATAAATGCTAGTAAAGTACCAGTGATCAAATTTTAACCATCATAACGAAAACATCTCCCCCGGGAAAATTTGAAATTTTTCAAGATGAACATAGCCGGTTTTATAAAAATCGCAATGTTTGAAGACCCATTAAAAAAAAAGCATTTGACTTACAGGTATCAAACTTTTGGGAAAGTAGTATATCACGAAGCCCATACCTAGAAAAATTAAAATGAATCTTAAGGTGACGTGGAGTAATGATTGCAGGTAAACGTAAACCTTAACGTTAACTGTTTCTATCCTAAAATAATACATATCTACATATCTTTTGAAGTTTGGTAAGTACCAGAGCCATTCGGTATTACGTCTTTATTATTTGCATGAATTAGGATAAAAATCTCACACTCGTGTATGAAGAATTTGAAATTTGTTTTTGAACTCCCAACGACCAAAATTGTCCCAACCCTGAGGTAATTATGGCAACGTATCCGAGCTTCTAATGTATCTACATTGCACTGACGTTGGAACAATCATGGCATAGGCCTGTTTTAGCCCTTTAAAAGAGTGTTTTAACTGTTTTCTAACTCTAATGATAAGGACGATATGAGAGAAAACGTCAGACAGTACGAGCGTCTGTTATTTTTTTATGCTAGTCTACAGAAACAAATAAGAGCAATTTAACTATGAAAACTCACAAGTAGGCTTCAAAACTCTTAGGCTTCAAGCCCTCCCCGCTGGTCTAGTTCCTATCACACGCACATTTGGTACACGAAGTCCCGTGTTCGATTACCGGTAGGAGCGCCTACATAATTTGAACGATTACGTGGTTCAGACTCGACATTAAACTGCAGGTCCACGTCTCATATAGCCTCGCTGATAAAAGGGGCGCGTCTGGTCCGTGTCTATTTAGGGTAAGAAGGCCAATAAAATAAAATAGATAAACAAATAAAATTTCACTTCACTACATCAACATCGTCCTTTCTTGGCCAATCATACTCACGTTCGTTATATGTTGTTCTTTCAAGAAACTTGGTGGTAGCTTCTTTGTTTTTATATCATTTTCAACGATTCGTCCTACATGCATTCCGCTATCGTAGTAGTTTATAGGCCTCACCTAAAAACTCATGTCATGAGAACAAAACATTTAACCAACAAAATAAAAAAAAAACTTCCTCAGCTCTAAAGTAGGTATCTATGTCACAGGCCAAAGATATCAAAATTGAGCATACCTTAAACAGAGTACCAATAAATATTGTTTTGATGCATTTTCTTCTGCAATTTTTATATCCTTGTTCAAAGAGAACGCTGCCATAATTACCCTATAGCATCAAGAAATGGGGTAATTATAGCACTCTTGGTAAATCATATAATTTATGTAACTAATGATATTATTTTTACAGTGCTTTGGAACATGATAAAACCAACTGCATTATTAAAAATAATTAAAAGAAACTACAGGGCAGCTTGAAAATTAACGCCAGGCAGAGTGTTGTGAAATCCCCATGCGCCGGATGAAAGCAGCTACTCAAACCATTTTTAAAACAATTATGCTTGCACTGTGTAAGTGTTATGTGAAATATAACATAGTAAACTAAATCAAGCTATAAAACTGAGATTCATAGAAATTATAGGTCGTTGTCATAATTACCTCGTGCCATAATTACCCCAGGTCACCTTCCTTTTTTTTCATTAACATTTTTAATTTCAAAAATTACAATTTGCACTTTGTCATAAACAAAAACTGAACCACTAAAAATGAAGAAATGCTTGTTTTCGACCATCTAAATATAGTACAACTAGTTTCAGCAATCTTTTAATATAAAATTGGGCGATTTCAAATGAATTGACCCCCATAAAGAGCCAACCGAATTTTCAAGTAGTATTTTATGTAATGCCTAACAAAAAATCTTTAAAAGATTAAGATTTAATAGGATTTCGTAGAGTGTAAAGCTTAGTTTAGTGTATATCACTCCACGTAATCACAAACACAGAAGATCAAGGGTATTCTATGGTTCCTCCTTCACTTTATAACCGTATCTCCTCATTGGTAAATTTTCCAGTAAATAGCGTTAAGAAAATACTCAACAATTATGGTCAGAAATGTTAAAATAATTCGTTTACTTCTGTGATATTTTGAAAAAAGTAAAAACAAAATATGGGGCATAACCGTAGCAAATGTAACTGTACATTTACTCACCTTTTATAATTAGTTACATCCTCCATAAACACATTGCTGCGATATGATGATGACGCATTGCAATTGCAACCCTGATCACCTTTGATTCTCTTTCGGGTGCGCAAGTTTTGTAAACAGCAGAACTACTAGAAAGATCTTTAATCAGCACGTGCTAGAATTATCCACATGAATTGTTTTATTCATCACGTCAACTACGTAAGAAGGAATTGTTTTGTTTATAGAAGGACGACGTGTGGTCGACAAGTACTACACTGTTGCCAACCTAGTTACATTTGCCCAGGAAGCAATGAATCCCGTACGCGCTGAACAATTTATTGACGGAATGGAGAAGATAAAGCAATCTCCAAAAAGTACAAGCAATTTGGTAGTGTCATCTGAGGAATACAAGGACAGAATTATTTATACAAGGACATATTTATACAAGGACAGCATAGTTTATTGTATGCGCCTCTCATCTTCTTTTCCGTCTTTTCTCTCCAATCTTATTATACATAACATCAGTGCTCGAAGTGGAAAATCTTAGAAAGTAATATGTTACAGTACAATTCAGAGTAAGCATACTCCCTTGATATTCGGCACGTGAAGAAAGCAATAAGAGGTAGGAGCAGTGTGCGAATTGACGGGGGAAAGATACTAGGGATTTCCCCCCTGACAAAAATTTATTCCCCTCTGGAGAATAAAATTTCCATCCCTGGCAGGGATAACTTTTCCCCCCTCTAGAATGCTTTGTTGTTATTATCCGAGCAATTTTTCGTGAACGAACACAACTACAAGGCATCCGAAACGGCTTGCGTTGGATTGAATGAAAAGGTAAGCTCACGTCTGAATTCCACAACGTGTTGTTTAATTATTATTGTGAACTGGAATTCTTTTCCCCCCTCTTCCCTATGCGTCACAAAATGTGAACAGTTTTTGTTTACATCAAATCATAAATGCTTGAAAGGGTGTGCGAGAGGGTATACTTCCATCCCCCTCCCCAACCCTGACATTAATCAAGAATTGTAAGAACATTGATATTTACAGCTTAGTTCTCAGAACACTTTTTTATGTTTGGCTTAAACAATACATAAGCGCATTCTCAGAAAACATCTATATTAAGTTAGTAATTACCGAAAATAGGTAATTCTACAAACTGAAATCAACAGGTCGGGCTTAGCTCGACCTGCTCCGCCCCCCCTGACTACGGACCTGTCGAGCAATCTATTGTTGACGTATGTGTGGTTAATATTCGCTGATATATTGTTTATTTCTATGTTGTTATGATAATTGTTGTCTCTTGACTGATTTCGATCATGTAGAGTTGTCAGTTTTTGATTCCGATATATTTTATTTGGTACCGGGTTGAGGTTGTTTGGGTCTCTTCGGGTAAATAGAACTCGCCGTTCTGTGTCCATTTTTGTTGCGTGTAGCACAATATTTCGGGTTTGGAGCTATTTTGCATGTGATGCTTGGATGAGAGTCACTGCATTTAAAGCAAATGGCCTTATTAGGGCGCTGTTGTGCTTCGTGATGGTGGATAGCATCTGTTGCAGGGAACCAGTCTAGTCAAAGATCTGGAGGCCTCTACCTTGTACCGGAAGAATCGCACTGTGATTCCATTTGTTATCAGGTCACTCAAGAGTGAAGGATGTTTTGTAAAAACTCTAATTAATGGCAAGGGTCCCTTATCACTGTTTATTCTTGTAATATTAGTTATTGGAATTTTCCTCTTTAAATACTGTTTAAAACGTAATTTAGTGTTTATCGAGATGCCTTTAATGACACACGTTAAGGTAGTTTTTGTATTGAATGTTTGGGGTTCTGTCCTTATCTGTTCAACAAAGTCCATTTTTTCGTTCTTTCCGAAAATTATCTGTTGAAAGGTTTTTGAGAATTTAGTCATACTGTCTTTTCCTTTGAACTGAATTTTAATGGCGGTAGTGTTTTCAGCAGGAAAAGCTGTTACCTCGAGACTTGGTAAATTTAAAACGATTAAGTCAGATGAGAAAAGAGGACAAATAATCTCTATTTATGTTCATGTTGATAACAATCATATATGATAAACAAAGTTAGTAAAAATGGAGCAGAAAACGGAATTTTATTCTCTCACGTGACCCATGTGATCAAAGACATATCAATTCAAAGCCAGTAGTATTTTTACTGTCTTAAATAAAATAAAATTCTCATAAAAAAACACCATCTCCTTAAAATACATTGAAATATTCACGTGAAAATTTACATGTTTTACTACCTGACATCTGTTGTGCAGTTGCCGCGTTATCAGGCCATGTTGCTACTGCTTCTTTCAGGCACGCTTCCGGGCGGAGCTTTGCCCTCCGGGGGGATTCAACTGCTCCCTCGAAAACATTAGTCTCAACACATGTATTACACCAACGTATGCTCAAATATTTGTATAACAGCACATTCTAAAATATTGTTCATGTTGTTTTGAGATTAACTAAGGAAGTACGTCATACTGTTAAGTAACATCATTGTTAATTTATATTTTAGTACATTGGGGTCAATATACATTTTTTTATCATTTTTATGTGATCCCCCAACCAGTCCCCTCGAGGAAAATCTTCTGGAAGAAACACTGTTTTCAGCATATTATAGGATGGAGTTATGGAGATTTTTAAAAAAAATTTTAACGATGATAAGTCTTTGTACTAACTCCACCAATTGCTTGTTCTTTTCATGAGTCCAGTGACGAATGAGTACCATTTAAAGAGAATACGCTTTCAATGTTAGAATTGCAAAGTATCTTCAAAAGCAAAAAAGGTTTAAAAACATCACAGAAGTCAATGGAGATATATCGGTTGTGCGGATAAGTTAAGTGCAATAATGGTGAAACGCAATTTTCATGCGAACTGAGGAAACTAAACAGAAAATGCTTCAAAAACTTCAACTTTTTAACGCTATTTTCAAAGAAAAATTACTGAAACTATTTTCGAGGAAGGTTACAATTATTTTCCTATTTGCTATATATATATATATAACCAACCAAACATGACCTTTAAATTCAATATTCCAACATGTTTCTAAATTATTATTGGGATATTAGTATACTGATGTTTCCCTACAATGGAGGCAATACCAAAAACTCCACATACATTGTAATAAGCTAATATTTAGTATTACCCACAATATTTAATAGAATTTTGGTATTCTACGACGTTGACGGTCATTCTTTTCTTAAACGATGCGTCTCGTGCCTCTTTATTAAAACATTTAGTCCAGTGAATTAAGGTTTTGTGTCGAAACTAACTAGTAAAAAACTGAAACTTTGCCACTTGTTACAGCATCATAAGGGTGTGTGCGTTTTTTCTCAAAAGTTACCGACCTTCCCCCTCTTGCTTCCCCTACAATTCCCCCGGAATCCAAATTTACAGAAATTTTAAAGAAAATGTCAGAATCTTGTGAAAATTTACGTAGCGGAATGAATGCTTTAAACTTAACAAATTAATTAATTATTAGAAATACAATAAAAGAGGAATGGTTTATTGTGTGCTCTTAGTGGGATATATTTTGAAAGAGAAACTGTAATCGTGAAAAGAGAATTACGGACATTATTGAGGTTAATGTGAAACGAAACTATGTATTCCATGAAAAGTTGAAATGCGAAAGTACACTTCGGGTTCACATCGCACATCTTTTCTCCATGATATGGACGGGATTACATGTGTTACACCTAGTACCAGCATTAACGCTCAGAGTGGTTCTATCAATCATGAAAGTATCCGTCCGTGTTTGTACCAAAAAGTGGTGGAAATGACCTTAATAACGTGCTTGAGGGTTTTAATGAACTCAAAATCTGTCGGTACCCTCAAGAGGTAACTCACTATATAAATATTTATCATTTTAATTTGAAGTAACTTGTTGGATTAAGCAAGCAATCTGGATGGAATTGCTTTATTAACAATCTTATTGGTAATTATGAAAAGAGTGAATCAATGTGCATCAGTACCATTTACAAATTTGCATCCTATTACTATTTACACGCCATTGTGTTTGACAGCAGATCAAAGTAAAAAAAAAAAAAATTCAGATATTCATCATCGTCACATTTGATCCACCTATGTTGAATTGTATTCGATACAATTATAAACTTTAGACTATAGGTTACACCGGGATAGGTTAGGAGACAGGATGTGCAGTGTCAAACCGAATTGTACTCTAGGCTTCCAACTTTTTATACAATACATCGTTTCGTTTCAAATAAACCTCAATAATGTCCGTAATTCTCTTTTCACCATTAGTATCTCTTCCAAAATATATCCCACTAAGAGCACACAATAAACCATTCTTCTTTTATTGTATTTCTAATAATTAATTAATTTGTTAAGTTTAATGTATTCATTCCGCTACGTAAATGTTCACCAAATTCTAACAGTTTCTTTAAAATGATAATCGATTACTAGACTCTCTTAGAAGCAAATAAGTATAACCTACAACATTCAATTAAAAATATCATATTTTGGAAGATAAGTTAGACTAAAAACTAAAATTCACAAATAATTTTAATTTCCAACTAACAGAAATTTGACTAACCATATCTAATAAATTTCCTGAGGCTTTATTGGCTCTTTCTAACCCAAGAAATAGCTTAAAATGCAGAGTACCTTCTTTTTTCACTACACATATAGCAATTTTGACCTGACTTAAAAGTTAATGAAGCTTAGTTTGACAACTGGAAAACCTGATGCAAGCTTATCATTTAAACCGAAAGGTTTAAACAATGTTGAATCGAGCACTCTAGTTTACAAGAATTGAGGTTGAAGTAGTTTTACCAGGACAAGAAAGGAAAATAAATTGTACTTCTTACAAAAAAAAAAAAAGGTTGTCCTGGATAGGAATCGAATCGAGGACCACTGGCACACCAATCCGATATTGTAGTCACTAGACCACGGATACACACGCCCGAGTTTGAATATAGACCTATATATTTAGTTCATCCGATCGCAAGAGACGCCTGTAATAAAATATTGGGAGTTGGAGAAGATTAGACTACGTCGAAATAGACCCGTCACGTGAGATGACATTAGAAGTGCAATTAAAAAAGTCAAATAAATTAAATGTGTCACAAGATTTCTTGCATAGCTGCCAGTTCCAACAAGCTTGAATTAGATTGGTTATAACAACCAAGCCACTTATGTTTTCCAACAAGTTTGTTTCACGCTTGTTTGTTAAGTTCAACACAATATCCAGCTTAATAAGCTCAAAGTAACTGGTAGCCTTATTGCAAGCTGCATGCTATCTTGGTACGTGATATATCACATGAAAAGTCTCCAAATTATCATCATCCGTTTTACTTGCCACTACTCAGCAAAGAGAAGTTGCCATAGTCGTCGGGAGCTCACAACTACCTAATTGGGATAGGACACATAGAAGGTAAACATTGTTGCGCCTCATTTCTACCTCTTTAGCTAACACATGTATTATTCCACCATATTGATATAAACATCATTTTAAAGCTTATGAAACAGGATACAACTTTTATTTCAAACACGTGTTCGATATCATGAGTTTGAAACAAGCTACACCGTAAAAAAATGTAAATATTGAAAGCAAAATAACGGTATTTTGCGTTTTTGATCAAAATTGCAGCAAAACTGCTAGAGATAGCGCACAACGCATGATAAACATTTTTTTGTAGCCTGTGATCTAGACATTATACCAAAAAAGAATCATGTCGTTATATCTTTTGGTTACGGAGATATAATACAATTACTGAAAGTATGTAATTTTGAAGTTTTGTGGGGGATTGGTGGGAAAGGGTCTGTTACTTTTGAGAAAACTCTCTCCCCTTGTGATGCTGTAGCAACTGGTAAATTTTCACATTTTTACTAATTAGTTTCGGCCTTCATTTTTTGCCTTCATTGACAGCTGGAATACAATATCTGCTGTCCATTCATTTACGACTATGAATGATATTTTATGTAAAAATGTACAGAAAAAAGGAATATGAAATATTAATTTTATTTAATTAATTAATTATCATTAGATGATTATTTGTTGCCTGTTGAGAAGTAATAAATTTCACCACACGTATTTTAGGTCGATTGGTTGTAAGTTATGTTAAAGTATTTCTTCCGAGTGTGTGACTGAATTTTGAGATGGGTATTAGGAATATTATAGTGGAGAAATAAACACATGGAATGAATGACTTTAACTCGTAATACATAAGAAATTTATATGGCACTGAGCATAATTCGTAATCATGTGGCACTTTATAGCGCATTGTCATTATTGCCTTGCTTATTTCTTGTATACAGAAATAAACAAAATGTCTCCTGTTACCAACTAAAAACAATCAAATGTTAGATTTCCAACATTTCATACGATCCACCAAAAGATAAAATTTCATTTGCTGTATTTGATTTTTGCATTTGAATTTTGTTTTTAAGGTCTTTTGGCTATGGACCTTGTTCTATTTCATAATGAATATCCTAATTATATTATCCCAAAAATATTCATCAAATTACATCAGCTTCAGTACTTGAAGCGTATGCGCGAACAAACGTCTAAGTGACATTTTTCAAATAAAAAACATCATGAGTATATTTTTATATATAACAGGAAAAATTAGAGCTATAAAATATTAATTTTTGTTTTGTAGAAAAACGGACTTTAGTCTAGCATATCTTTGTGCAAAGTATGAATATTTTATGCAATTTCCTAATATTTTTTTCTGTTATATATAAAAATGTACTCGTGATTTTTTTAAATTTAAAATTTCACTTAGACGTTTGATCGCGTATACGATTCAATTAGAGAAATGGCGTGCAAAAGTAAATTTCACCTCTAAAAAATATTACATTTGTTCTATAAAAACATAGTGACACAGGATTAAAGCAAGTGACCAGTACAATCCAGAAACTTATTTTAGCCCAATCTAAAAAAAAAAAAAACCTTTTAAGTTTGGGATTGATATTAATTTCAGTCTGCATATTGGAACAAATTCGTTCTTTGGTGAAATGTAATGCCACTATTTTATTTCAAAGTGGTCAGAAGGAATTTAGGGAAATTCTGATTTGATTTGACACAATTGCTTAGTTTCGATTTATCCTAAAAGTAGCAATTTGTGCTCTTCAAAAACGCAGAGGAACAAATTTAATTAAATTAAGCTTTGGTAATTAGATAATGCACTATCCCTATTGTATTTGTGTAGAATACAACGAAACTCTGTTGAATGTAAACTTTAATGTATTTATATTGTACTCATTTAGTTGTTCTTCTATTATTAAGGTGAGAAAATGTTAAAATTTTAGTGAAAATAATAACAACGGCGTTCTTTATAAGCATCTGCTTACTGCTTGTGTGTATGAATTTGGGTAAAATCAAACCATAAACACAAAAACATTATTATGTACAAAATGTACAATCAATTTCAGGTGTCGTTCTCTTGGAAAATGAGAGTCATCTATTAGGAACTATATCTTAAAACTGCAACAGCATCAGCTTAAATGGCGATAGTGTCTTATTTTTAGCCTCTGTACAAAAAAAAACTTCATTTATTATTAATTGATAATGAGATGTTATAGGTGGCTATTTACTACTGAAAACACTAACTCATGCTTGTTCACATTTCTTCATACTTATAATCACATTCCCATGATCCTTATTACAATTGCAAAATTCTAGGTAAGCTTCAATGTCATGCTTCTGTAAACCATGTATTTGTAACGAGTGTGTAGCCGTTTTGATTAATTAAAACATTGTACTCTTAACAAGCGATGTACCGAGCGCCTGTAGCTCAATTGGTAGAACTATGGCTTTGCATTCGAGATGTGCTCTATTCGATTCTAGCGGCCAATTATCCTAACTGAGGGTATTCCAGGACTGTCTCCCCCACCGCTGGCAAATGCCTACAGAGTACCTTGAACCTAAGCTCTTGCCACTCGCATCCATTCCGGAGTGGGGTGGAAATTCGAAATTTTTAAAACCACGTCTTGTGGGGTATCGTTGAAAAACTCTTGATGATTAATCTATAAATCAATAAATA
>JAGDQP010003524.1:40451-63514 GCA_022664845.1 Lepisma saccharinum | reverse complement strand
AAAAAAAAAAAAAAAAAAAAAAAAACGAGATCTACCTCAGCCTGTAGGCCTGCCGAAAGGGTACTTTTTTAATGTACAAGTTGATTATGTATATTTCTTTTAATCTCTTTCTTAATTCTTTCGGGCCTATGCCCAGTCTGTTTATTATCTAGACTTCATTTCAGGCGTAATGGCATGCTCTTAACCTGTGGGTCGTTAAGCGGTTGGGTATACCAAGTGTGTATGTAAAAATTTATGTCCCGAAGAAAGTTTATAATATACGTGTTTGGTCTCTGTTAGTATCTAAGACGTTTATATTGGTTTGGATCGACACTTAAGTGTGAACTCAAGTCCTTCTGCATTATTGTTTAACTGTTTCTCATTATTGTTTATCCTTCTGCTTATATGTACTGCCCTACGTTTTAATCAAATTGTTATCATGCATTTAATAGCCAATCAATACATTTCATGCAAAACACTGATTTCAACTGTTTATGTGCACACGCATGTAATTCCCATGCGAAGCGACATCACATGATGTGGGCTAAAGTGGGTCGTATTGATCCCATATGGTCCCATATGGGACCCATGCGGGCTCATCACGCGCTACTTGAGATATGTAGTCCTTCATTCTCTGTGTACCTTCCAATTATTTGATACGTAATAATGTACAAAAGAACTATAACTACCCACAGGGATTCTGCCAGGATTTTCAGCTTGGAGGAGTCAAAAGTGTGAATAGAGTTTTGCATGTTTTCTTTTATAAATTTTTGATCATTAAAGTTTCAAAAGTTGGGGGTGCGGTCCGGAATTTAGGGTGTGACACCCTTTACACAGATCGAGCCGTCACGCTGTATCTCAGTGGTAGAGCGTTGGCGTAGCATTCGGAAGGTCGTGGGTTCGATCCCAGTGGCCGACCATCCTCACCGAGGATTTTCCAGGGTTTTCCTCAGTCACGCCAGGCAAATGCCGGGAAGCAAATTTCACAGGTGTGGATGGAAATCGCGACCGATGGCGGAGTCATGTCCGACAACCAATCAACATCTTTAAAACAACCTTCGCTTTGCTGCTCAGTGTTTACAGCTTTGTCTTCTTTAAACAAAATTAGTAAAGAATATGGAGACCAGCATTGGAACTTGCGTACCACGTGCACGTAGAAGATATTAAGTTAAATATGAGTGCCTTTTGAGAACATACAAATCAAGTAGTTTTTTAACTACTTAATGTTTTTGTTGATAACATTGTAAAATGATAATTAAAAATGAATCCCCCGTCTTAAGACACAAATTATTAATATGAATCCCCCGTCTTAAGACACAGATTATTAATATACATTGTGTTAATCTGCCATACAGGTATGCTATTAAGTATTTGTGTGTTTTCAGTCCTCACGGACGGATAGATTAGAGGTGAATAGTTTGAAGTCTCGTTACGCTAATCAAGTAATACTTGCCTCGTACAACTTGAAGTTATGCATGTAGAAGGCATATTTAGGAGTGTAGGACCACCACTATGTTCTTTACATATCGTGTACCTTATATTTTACATCAATCATTAGGAAGGCCTAGTTCGAGTTTTTAACAATGATTGGAATTTAGTGCAAAAGTCAAGTTGCAATCAATCAGTTGTTTTCTGTAAATTAATACTAAAATTATGAATACCCTACATTTAATTTCAAATATTTTCTACAAATGATAAAAACAATGTAATGCTTTTCTCTGTGTGAATGCCGTATGAGTAACTTTCCAATTTCACAGAAAAGTAAGCTCAATCATTATCAGGGTTAGATTAAAACAAAAGTAATGTTTATTTACAAAATGCGAATTCATTTGCCGGTACCCTTGCACACTAAGTTATTACTTGACAATTTTATGCCATGCGGGTCAGTTGACTACATTTTTATCCTTTTACGCCTTTGAGACGATTGTTGAATTTATTTTCTTCAGGGGAAAACGGAATTATTTTGATGTTGTAGGTTTTATTCCAACATTGATGGCTCTTTGTTGAGGAACGAAACAAACTGCTTTGAAATTAATGCGGTTACGGTGTTAAACCCGAAAGAATGTAAGATGTTAGCAATGATCAATTTCAGCGGTTAGATATGTTTATACCTTTGCACAATGTTTTAATACAGGACATTATCTTCCATAGTAAATGAAATAGACAATTTCTGCACTGAATATATCTTAATTGAATCTTCAGGTGGGTAATTCTTTATATTAGCTAAAACGTACGCTCTCCAACAATTACACATTTGTGTACTTTGATGCTTCCTTTCCTTGACGGTTTGTGAACTACAAGGCTGTACTTCTACTTTTGATTCACCCTGTAGTTACAAATATTCATACTGGTTATGTCAGAATAGGTGATGGGGACAAATGGTAATCGTCTTGCAAATTAGAGCCCACTAAAAAACTATATTTCGTGCCATTATCAAACAAAGTTTTGTGACCCTTTATTTTGACAGTCAGTGTGTTATTATAAGTGTTACTATTACCGGTACAATGGATAGAAATAATACTTTTGTTTGTTCTCTACTAACGTCCCATAGCAGTAAATCATTCTAAATTATTTTGTTAAGATTAGAACCTTACTTATTTCTAAATACAGCATTTTTTTTAAAGAACAAAATGAGTTTGAAAAAAAGCTAGTTTGTTTCAGTGAACGATCCTGCTTTCGAGTTTCAGAATATGTTTATTATCCGGCCTATTGCGTAGAATGCGAAGGGAAGTTTTAATGTAATACTGATTACTACCGTTAAATGTGCAGAAAAGTTGTATGTCTGTATAGTTACGATATTCGGGATTCTGTATTTGCTACATCAGCAGAACTCGCGGAAGTTAATTTATAATCAATCGTTTTCTGGAAGGTAATACTTCGGCGTTCGACTTTTTCATTGTGCTATCAAATCTATAATAATCTTTTCATTGTGCTATCAAATTAATTTAAACAAATTGACTTCTACTATGAACAAATAATTTTCTTTGTATATATGAGTGAAAAATATGGTTCTGTTCATTGCTTTTTATAACTGGTGGTGATAATAATTAATAGTTGTGTATAATTAATTAGTTAATCAAAGATAAAGGCAGAAACTACGAGACATGTGAAGAAAAAGATCTGTAAAAGCGAGAGCAATTGATTTACTTACGATAAGCCTTGTGCATTCTAACAAGTGTATTTCTCTTCCATTATATGAAACTTTACAGAATATATCGAATGGATGAAGTTTCAGATCACTTTTCTTCACTTAAGATATCTTAAGCGTGAAACGAACAAAAAGGTAGCTTCGAATCTAGGGCGACCAGAAATTTGTTGACAGTATATCATTATGTTATACAGGCACGCAAACAAGCGTTAAACGTACGAAACTGAAGTTAAATTATGGTAGTTGTCACCATTATAGCCTATAATACAGACGGAAAATGGAAGAAAATTTGTTATATTTTGTTTGTGTACCTGTTCAGTTCAAAATGCAAAACAGAAACTCCATCTATTATTTCATCCCTTTCAATTTTTCATAAATATGCCAACCCGAAGCTGCTTCGGCTTCCATTATTGATTCGATAATTGGAAACAGCTGCTTATATTCTTTTACACTCTTCTAACCTACGTCATAATCTAATCATCTCCTTTTGCAGGCAGAGTTCACCTAACATAATCTAAAAGTTACAAAATATAAGAAAAATAGTATAATTGATTGATCCGGTGAGTCCGGATCCGGTGAGTCAGTGTTGCCAACTAATTTTTAAATAATAATTGTTCAAAAGCTTTCAATCTATTGCACCAAAATTGTCATAACTATAATTCGGTTCAATAAAGAAAAAATACTTTGTATGTCCCCATTTTCAAGCATTCTACCTGTAAGTGTTGCTAATTTATATATTTTTTATGTAAATGTGTACTTTGCAAATTCTTTCCATCACGTTAGACGTAGCAGCACCAATCTTGACTTATATATATTCCACACAATAGAAAAATACTGTTGCCTCTAACAAATATCCAAGTTGTCAGTGTTGCCAACGTACATTAGAATTCAATTTTTGAATTTGCTTTCTATACGTTTACACAAGAAAAGATATCTTAAGATAAGATAAAAATGAATTTTATGGACGGTAACAGCACTATGGCTTACGCCCGTCCCGACGTCAGACACATCTCACACTAAACTTGGCATGAGTATTCGACACAGTAGTAAAACACTGTGGGTAACACTCTCCCAAAAGACCATCAATTGTCAGTATTTCCAAGCTAATTTACAAAAATGAATGTGTGTGTGTCTGAGGTGCTATCAAGGGATTAGAGCTGCAGAACCCATCCCTAATATGATATATCTATCTGTTGAGACTTGAGAGTCAACGCACAATCTGTTTATCTTCTTTATAGTTGTCACAAAGTTGCTTAGGAAAAGAAAACTCATCTTCATCTAATATTACTCTTACTTTTTCAACATGCCATGTAAATCTAGCTAGTGAACGTGATATTAAGACTGGATTAATTTGCTTAAATATATTGAAAACTGTATACCACTTCTACATGAAGTTTTTGTCATATGCTCTTATTGCAACATTTTATGATTATTTATTAATACTCCGATGCATTTAATTTTTATTGACTGAAAAATGTGGAAAGTATATAGACCAGAAACTTTAAATATTACAAGACAAAATATATTGCATATTCTTGTTCGTAATATCTAATTGTTATTTTTATCAAGGCAGATGGCATATTTCGCATATTCTCGTTCGTAAATGCTAATTTGTTCAAGGCGAATTGCATAATTCGCAATATTCAATATCTAAAATACATGAAAGTCTCTCGAATTACCGATGCAAATAATTCAGGATAACAATTGGCAGATTTTAAAGAGGGCATATTTTCAGAATATAAATTAGATTGAACTATGAATTTAGATTGTTACTTTGTGAACTGTACAACGCATTTAAGTATTACGAGACAAGTAGTATAAATTCTTGTATTTAACTTTATAAAGACAGTCTCCAGACTGCGCATATTATTGTAAGTATTTTTTAATTTGTAATTTTATCAAGGCAGACCGTGCTATGCAACTTTTCTACCTTTTCAAAAATAAGAGGGTAGTAGTCTTCCGTATACCTCAATCCTACATATGTACAAGAACGAATTTTTGTAATAACTATTGACAGATAAAAAACTTTCAAGATATTTTTTTTTAAATGATTATTCTAAGTCCCATGATGTACTTAAAATAAAAAAAAATCTAATTAATATGGCGACTAGTCATGTTTCTGACAAGCACACCAAAATTTATAGTCTAATCATCCATTACTTAGATGTTAGATTTTTTGGTAAAACATTGCATCCCGGCATCTATCCCGTAGGCTATGGGTGACCGCCGCACCTAAGGGTGATACGCCGCATATCATAAAACCAGACTAAAAGTGATTTCTCTACCCAGACTGATGTTCCAATTGCCTTCTGTAAACAACCTGTCTCAATATGGAAGTTAGGAGGAAATTAAGCAATGCAGACCTACTTTATAGTTTAGTTTTTATTATTTGTCTAATGTCTACTGTAGAGTACCTACAATGGTACAATGTAAGGGAGATGTAAAAGTTAAAAAATCATGGGCTATGTTCAGCATATATTTTAACTGAAAAATACAAGTTGAAAAAAAAGCAGTAGCTATAGGCTAAGTTTATGCCATTTTTAGTAGAAAAAAATAGGCTTGCAAAACGAAAAAGAAGTCAATGAACTTAGGCTACGAAATGTCTCCTGCCTGTATTCTTGCAATTGCTTCTTTAAGCCTCTTTGGATCCCACTGTCCACAGGGGTTTACCCCTGCTTTTCCTTGGTTACATACCGGTATTTTCAATTAGGCCTAACATAAAAATAAAGATGAAAATCAATGTATTTTTAGTGTTTACTTAATGGTTGTTTAAAATAATCATGACTAATTAAATAGGCACAAAATAACAAACGTATAAACAAATATGTTTAGTTTTAATACACACCATAACTTCTGTAACATTGTTTCATAATTAATCTCAAATCATAGGCATCAATTCTTGCGTGAGGCCTGTGCCCCTTACGAGAAAAGTGCGGTATGTGTACCGGTTTTCATGGCGGCGTCTTTCCCCATTCTCTAGGGTGAGACGCAGTACGTCGTGACGCGTTGACCTTGAGAATCAGGATGGCTAAACTAGACTGACAACATTTAAAACAGAACTTGCTGTTGGTGCAAACCCCACACACGCATAATAATGTAGTACTTTACCGTCAAATACGAATTTACTGTAAGGTGAAAAAAAAAACTTGTGAAGGAAAAATATAAGGCTAACCACAGCTAATGTGCCGTAAACTGTGTAAAGGAAACACACGCGACTACTTCGCTTTTTCCCTCATGTCTACTGCGCTCCTGCGTTTCGCATTCAACCAGACTTTCGTTCAGAAAATCTGCCCCGGGAGGGGGCATTTTAGAGAACCGGGAGGGCGTTACTTGTACAATTACCATTACAATGGTAGGATAAATAGTAAACTACAATTTTGCCCGGGGGCGGTACATTCCCTCTGAAGATGTGCCTAAAAGAAACACTATATTCGACCGCACTCTGTCGACAATGCCCAAAACTAGAGGGGGTGCGTAGTCTATGCCATATGCGGTGGCGACTCCCAGAATTACCATAGATAACAACAATTTGACGGGCCTTGCAGCGCTATCTAGCTATGGTGGCGTGACCCTGATAAACTACTTGTCACAAGTATTCGACGATAATCTTCCTCGCGATACCTTTTCAAAATGTTCTTTGTTCCTAATTTTGTAGGTGCAGAAATTATAGTTAAGAATATTAGTATAATAGGAGCCTCATATCTACTAGAAGCTAAAAATAACAGTTCCCGACTGTTGTTATTTATTTAGGGCTATGATATACTCAAAACCTAACTCATAAAACTGATCAATCAGTAGCAAAATAGCAAGGAACTCCACATTGCCTAGGCACATTTGTGTTAATTTTCTCGTTTGAGTATAATGGCGAAGCGCACTTTCTCAGCGATACAGCAATTCAAAGTCGTTTCTGCTTCGTTGACGGCTAGAAATTACGCAAAGCCCTTCATTGTAGTCTCTCACGAGAGGGCGATACATTCCTCCCATTAGTAAGAAGTATACTTATTTGGTGACATGGTGCCTGCCTAATAGGGCCATCCAATATCTGAATTCCGCATTAAAACCCCCAAATATATTTTCCTGGTGTTCAGAGCTAAATGACTTTCTACAACGCATTTTATGAGTTTTATCCAACTTTTTCATAATCGTTAGAGTAATTTTCAAGATAAAATTACGAGTAACAATTGATATTATATCATTCATATAGTTGCCATGTAATTATGCATATTACATTTTTTTAATGAGATTTTGTTTGTATAATTGAGCTATAATTAAGTGTTAAAACTAATATAAATTAAATGTTTTTGCGAGTTTTCCAGTATAGTGTTTGGTGACTGTTTCTGAAGCTTGGCTGCTTTTCCTTCACATCTTCAATGAAGTGCGTTGCTTAACACATCTACTGTTTCGTGGCCTTGGAATACTGCTTCAGTAGCCTACCGGAAACAATTTTTGTCTCCAACTTTCAATTAGTGTGGACATTATTTGACGCTAAAAAAATACTGATAGAGCAAAGGAGACTATTTACCAGAAATTATTCTGCTATACGAACAGCCATGATCTGTGTGTATTTTTCTTCAATGACGATAAACAGAAAATTTTATTGAGAATGTCTTTGAAGAGGAATATAGTGGCATTAACAGCTTTCACGAGAACGTAAATAAAATGTTATTTTGTCTTAATTTTTACCCTTGGAAATATAACATTTATCTAAAAAGTAATCTATCATTTGCTTTTATTTCGCTTTTATCTGTATTTAGAATATAAACAGAAGTAGCCAAACTAATGGCGAAAACTAACAACATAACGATTGTTTCTGTGGTTATTAAAAACAAAATCAGGAGCCATATCAAAGCATAAACGGAACATAGACCAAAATCCATCATTCTCAGACACCAAATCAGGACGAACCACCTCAGCATCACCACCGCCAAATAATACTCATACGATCAGCGACTTAGAATCCGATAATGAATTCATGGACATCATTGACCAAACTGAAACAGCGAACACTCATCAAACAACTTACTTCCTACTCATTTCTGCTAACCGGATATGATTCAGAATTTCAAACTCCAAAGACGCTACTAAATCAATGTCTAAAATATGTTCTTCGTCAAGCTATTTCAAGACTCATACCAACCACAAACGGAATCATAGTACAATCTTCTAACCAGGAACTCGCAACAAAAAGCCGTAATACACACAGCTTTCAGATCTTTGGCCAAACTGCAAAACTTACTCGCCTAGAGAGTAAACCACTGAAATATCCACACACCCCTCCACGACGACCACCCATGCTATCTGTTAGTCATTCGTGGTGTGGATCCGACGATAACTGACGAGGAGGGAGAAAAAGAACTACAAGCTGAGGGTCACATACTCACTAAATGTTTACTTATCAAAACCAAGATAGGCACTGCAAATTGCATGATTTGAGTGCTCACAAATCATCAGGAGACAATCAATGACTTACTTACCACAGACACAAACATCTACAAAAGACTTTACAGAGTTGAAACAGCTCACTCTCCGCCTCTATCACATGTCCGTTGTGAACGTTGGCAGATCTATAATTCACAAGCCTCTGCCTGTCCTAATAACCCAACCTGTGCATACAGTACTGTACCACATAACACCAAGGACCTGTAGTAACCTTCAACAACCTCCCAAATGTAACACCTGTGGAGAAAAGCACCCTACTGTCCGTTACAAATGTCAAGGCCGCCCAGAACCAAGCCCTGCTAACCCTGGACTTGTTGTACCTATCCGTCTTTCCGAAAACAAACCTCCGACTTCACCCATTACATCGATGTCACAACACATCACAGTTGCCCAGTTCCTTACTTCCATCACTGTTGCACTCCGAAACCTCTATCCCTTCCAACACTCAGACGTACTACAACACCTTCAATTCGCCGCCCGTACTGTTCTCCATACTAACCTCTTTGTCACCTATTCTGGTCCATATGTTCATATTCATAGCAACCCACTGGAAACTGAAGTTTGAACTTGACATTGACCGCTCATCACTTATCATTCACCACATCAATCATCACCATTTTCAGCACAGTGTTTTCATCAGTGTACTAACAGGGCCACACCTGTCTTAACATCTAGCTCAGAGTAGCCCCAGGGCGAGAAGATTATTATGCATCTGTCCGTCCTAAATGTCTGTGACCTTGTAGTCCACATGATGCTAATTTCCTCACCCATTACTGATTTTATAACCTTAAATAATGATTATAAGCGAAGCTTATAATATCATGATTATTAAAATAAAGGATAACACAATTTGGTTAAATCTCCAAGACCTCCTTACGTTCCTAAAACTACTCCTTTCATCCTACTCCTCTTGCCCGAAATAAAGAGCGCACCAATTTGAAGGGTGCTAGTTCCTTTAAGGGGCTAGCTAAAAAAATAGAACGTATATAGGGGGATACTTATACTTATCCTCTGTTCAATAAATATTTTATCTTTACCGCCTGCGTTTATCTTTAGTTAGACGTAGTGGATGGCTTTTCTGTGGTTGCAGAAAGAAGCAAAAGAACTGATGCGATCACGGATAAGGTTCTCTACTGTTTGTTGGAGGTGTAGTCCCACTACAGGTTAGACTTGGGGCACGCTATAGAGCGAGTTATTATTTATTGCAACATCCAGAATGAAGCCACGAACGACTCTGAGAAGTATTTTGCTCTACCGCACAGAGACAACAAGAATAAAGACCATACGGACCATTTTAATATATTATTTAAACTATTGTTGAGAAGAAGTCCTGTTACAAATTTTGAATACATTTTTTCTCATCTTCATTCGCTCTCAACGTCATTTTGAGTAAATTCCCTCTCAAAATGTGCATGTATTTCTCTCAATTAAAAAAATATCTCATTTTATAGCTCTCATAACGATTTTGAGTGATTACCCTCTCTATACTTTGAAACAAATGTTCTCAATATTGACTAACTATTTTCTCATTTTCGTAGCTCCGGAGCTATCTTTTGAATCATTACGTTCTCAACATTTTGAGTATATATTACACGAAGAAGGCAAAAGACCAAGTACAGTAAGTACTCACATTTCATGAAAAACCTTTTGACTTAGAAGTAATAGAAGATGTTCTCATTCCATGAGTAATTCAATAGATTTCCTATAGAATTCATAACTCGAGACGGTGGGTTAGATGTATTGAGCATAACAACATTTCCGTCACCATATTTCACAGTCAAATGCACGACTTTTGATTTCAGTTCAGCGTTTGACTTTTTCAATGTTAATTACCGTCTTTTGGAACCCCACAAGTTACCGACGGTTGCTATTTTGGGCGGTCAAAATTACGGAACTCCAACAAGCCTCGAATCTGTATGCTTGCTAACTTGCAAATTCCAATCTGCCTTACTAAATTATCATGAATAAGTAGAAATGATCTTTAACTGTAAAATGTATCAAAATTGACAAGTTCTAGGCATAAAAAAGGAGTTCGAATCAAAATTCTAAATGTCATTCAAAAATCTATCACTGGTAAGTAAATACTACACCCAATATACACCAATCGGCTAGAATTAAAAGCGACCAAGGGTTATCTAGTGTTCTGTCAGTAAGCAACTCCTATAGGTTTTGTTATTAAATGTACAGAACATTTGTTATTTTTAGCTGAAAAATGTGCTTGAACAAATTGAACACATCGCAGACAGAATTATCTATATTGAATTCAGAGCTACCGTCACAAAATATTATAGTTTAGGAAATGAGTAAACTTATGCCGGAGGGAGCAGTTCTCTCTGTCTTTGATGGTAACAGAAGTGATCATCTTTTGTGGTTTACTACTAGTCGACTGTTTGCTGATCGTTTTATCCTTTACCGAAAAGGGAAAGAAACACGTTTTCTGCCGCTATTGAACTCATATAACTAGAAATCGCTTCCGTTGAGATCAGGAGATAGTAGTGGCCAAGCATTTGGAAACAAGTTACTAGTGACTGGATTTGCATCTCATGCGTTTCTGAGGAACTGTTTCACCTGACAATCAATATGAGGTGGATCTCAATGCTGGATGAAAGCAGTTGTATCAATATTATCTCTGTCCAGCAAAGTGGGGATAATATGTTGCCGAAGCAAATAGTAAATAATTTCCAAATGCTTGGCCACTTCGATCTCTTGATCTCAAGCGCAGCAATTTCTAGTTATGGGAATACCAAAATAACAAGTGTACACATACGCGTAAAAGAACATACTGCACTTGTAAAATGTATATGTTCATAAAATGCTTGTAAAGCGTTCATAAAGTGTAAACACACATTGAAAGTCTTTAATTGGAATTGTGTTTTAAATATTTCTCTTACACATGTAGTTAATGGCATTCGCATAGTTTATATTTGTCCGTTGGACCGTTTACCCTCTAGAACCACCTAAACAGCGAAATTTTAATTACAACTACTGTATGTTAAAACAAACACAAAATATGTTGCCGATGGAGAGCCCACTGAGATTCCACTGTCTTTATTACGTCATTTCGTCATAGGAAATTCTATACTTTTTCCAATGGTGTCAGTCTATCTCCATCTGACGTTCTTCCTGTGATATTCAAAGTGTTATGTTGCAAGGTATTATTTATAATGAGTGATGTAAAAAATGCATTCTAGATGGACCTCCGTCCAAGAACCCAATATTTTTATTACATCATTCTATAGAAAATTTTCTGCTTGTTCCCCCACATCTGTATCTGGTGTTTCTCCTATGTTACAAGGTCAACGGCAATTATATACATATAATAATGAAAAACAAAAAATAAATGCTATCTACATGGACTTCTCACCGAGAATCTACTGTTTTTATTATATAGGGAATTTCCTTCTTTCCAATGGTGCAAGTCCAATATGTGCATTCGGTGTTTCTCCTTAGATATTCATGGTGTTATATGGCAAAGTCAATGTAATTAGCAATTACATATAAATAATGATATGAAAACAAAAACATGCTTTGCAGATAGACTTCCCACCAAGAACCCACTATTTTTCTTACGCCATTCTGTAGAAAATTTTCTTTTTCCCTAATGGTGTTAGTCTCATGTCTGTATCTGGTGTTCTTCCTGACATATTCATGTTATTATACTGCTGAAGCAGGTTACATATTTGTTATTCCATTGGTTTTCGTCTTGAGTCTGCCGACATCGCCATACTGCCTGGTAGAGCGTGGAAGTAAAAAGGGCGTAACTGTCATCGTTCAGGCACTTCTGTTCGATGACGGTCGTAAATGTTGGCTACTTATCAAACTAAAATCTAATGTTTTCGGCATAAGGTTTTGTTACACAAATGATATGCAAGAAGTTTCATTTCAAAGAGTCGACGTACCCTAAAGTTACTTCAAGCAAAAGCTTTCCTAGCTAATGAAATTAAGTGAAGGTACTTTACTGAACATTTCAACAAATTCAAAGAAAACAGTCTTGGTAAACACGTGACCTCTAGAAGCAATAGATAGCTCTAACTTACAGGCAGGTGGTCCATGGCTTCATCTCACTCGATGTTTCGGTAACTCGCACTTATCTAATCCACAACGCGGGTTTGGGATCGAGCCCCAACTTAGATGTATCTACTTACTCGTTTCAACTTTGACTGCCATGCGTTTTCCCAACTCGGTAAACATTTTCCTAGAAAACTATCCTCTAAAATGTTAACCTGTCAATTCCTACTTTCCTTCCGATTTCGTCACAAAGCCAAGTCTACGTGGAACAGGTACACAACTAGGAGGAGTGAGGAAATCGCTATTCGTTGAACTCGCTAGAGACCAGCCTTTCTGTAGTGGACATCACACGTTTTACAAACTGTATGCAAACACATGCATTTCATCTTTAAGTGACGTCTAGTTTACTTCCTAGTTCTTACATTGTCCTTTCCTTGCTTACAAACACCAATATATTAAGTATACAAAATTAAAATATGAAAATAAACGAATTATTACTCTGGTTTGGAACTGAACATAAACTATCTTTGAAATATAATATTAAAAGATGAAATAATCTTCCTTAAGTTCAATGTTTAAAGAAAACACACTGCCTCTTAAATAATTCAAACGCTTTTTTTCACCGGGATAGAATAAGATACATAACTGGAGCAAGAACCCACGAAAAATATAATGTCGTTATAAATATAGTTATTTTTTACCCAGATATGAAAGGTAAATGAAAATAATTTAACTTCTAATAAAAAAGAAACATGCTGCCATCTGTTGGAGAAGACATGGACATTAATTTCCATTTATGGTTCAACATACTAAACCTCTTTTATCCGGATCTTGGTTAACCGGAACGATTTCGAAAAAGACAAAATAAAGTAATTTTTCGTTTATTTCCATTTATTTCAGTTTGGAAATCGAACATGCAACACACTAAAAATAATTACTGCACTTGCTTCAATATAATATCAACTTGAATTAAAAGGACATAGGAAATTCAACAAGGTTTATGGAGTTTGTTGTAATGTCGAATGTCTACAAGTATAAGAGACTTACGAAAAGTCATCCAGTGGAGGCAAAAAACTTGTAAAAATAACGGTAAAAGAAACACGAAAAGTCGTTCATGGCAGAGCATATGACTAAAAACTGACATCAAACCATTAGACCCAGATAAGGTATAATAGAATTCGGGCTTTAGGACTACTAATTTTAAAAATTTGAGTCTTCACCAGGGATTCCATCAGGATTTTCAGTTTGAGGGAGTGTAAAGTCAAAACTGGGAGGATGTAAATGGAGTTTTGCACAATTTCTACTGATTTTTGATCGCAAAAATGTTAAAGATCGGAGGGGACGTGTTCTTGAGAATTTGGGGCGAGACACCCCCACAGGGGGGGTCTGTCGGGATCACTGGTCTTCACTCACAAAATAAAGCTTTATATTTAAACTAAAATGTCGTTTTCAAGAAACCACTTTAAACTGGACATTAAGCATACTTGTAACAGGACAACGGACAATAGCTCTAAAACCCGGACTGTTCGGTTCAAAACCGGTCGGTTGGCAACGCTATGTACATCGTGTAGAAGTGAGCGTGTCTAATAAATTTTCCATAGAGTAAATATTCCATGTTGTACCGTATTTGTCCTCAATTTATTGAGATAAATTTGATCTTTATAAAACAAACCATTTTCTTAGTGTATTTCTATATTTCCAGGCGCTTATAACATGAACTAATTGTAAACCTGGTTTATTCGAAGAGTTCGGTCCTTATTCGAAAAGTACCAGACATGAGGCTGAGATTGAACATATTAGTTATTTGATTAATAATATATGGTAGGACACTTTTACTAAAAATAATATAAATTTAATCGCTAGCTAGAGGAGATGATTTTATCCTGTATATAGCTTTTTTAAAACTACTTCAGGGCCAATACATTCAAAGGAAAATTCATTTAGAGTATTTTCATGATTTACATTGTTCGTATCACATAAGTTGTGTTTGACTGAATTTGTAAGTTTTATATTAGCGAAATGATTGTTGAGCTCATCTGGCGTGAATTTTATTATTAATTTGTTGCTTTATTCTTTTTCTTTTAATACCTAATAAATTTAGCTCGTGCCACGTTTCTCTTTGGTTAGTCGTATTCTCTATTGTTCACACCGCAAAGTTTTTTTTTTTTTAGCTTACTGTGTGCATTTGTTTCGTAAGATCCGAAATGTTTGGAAATGGTTCTGTATATCTTCGTTGTTTCTTTTTCGGGCTCTTATGTACGTAGTATCGCGTGCAGACATAAGACAGCAAATCTGGTATAAGACAACGTGAATGATGCAGATTTAAAGTTGCGGGTTATGGATATCTCAAAGCACTTGCACGGTATCAACATTTTTGTGCATCACAATGTTGGATTAAAAGGTTCAAGAAGAGATATCGCACCAAAAGGAGAAATATAACTAAATTTGTCTCTCGTTCATTTGTCTCTCGTTCACTTGTTCGATGTGCACGGCGCAAAGCACATTTGTGTTTCTATTATTCCATAAGCATTAGCTACTTCTGTACACCTTTAATAAGTAGACTTTGCCGGGCGGTTTTACATGAGGAAGTTTACATACAACTATGACAGAATATATTCAGCCCATATTCCCTTGTGGTCGGTTCAAGCGCTAGAGTGAGGCTCGCGCAAATCCACCTTTCCTGATATTTCAGCACGAATTTCGCAGTCTAGCAGTTGGTATTTGCACTTGATTTCCTGCAGAATACCTTTTTCTCTGGTTAACCTATTCATGTACAACGCTTAAATGTAAGCTCTGATAAGATCTGAAATACTCACAGAGTTATAAAACTGCACTAGAGGCAGAACTGGCGCCACCGTCTATGTGGGTTTTAATTCCCAGTGTGGCGCAAGTTGAACGTTCACTTGTTTCTCCGTTTGTTTGGCAGAAAAGATCGAACTGTCCGCTGCTTAGTACTGTATGTGCCACACACGATCATTTTATGAAGGAAAACAAATGAGAATGGACATTTCCGGTAGTATTTTTTATTGCAATAAAAAATTCGTCTCTTAAAGTAGACTACGGAAAATATTTTCTTTTCTTTCTGTGATGCATTTATCAAGAGAAATATACGACTTGCTTCAAAAGAGTCTCAGACTTGCGCTTAATCGGACGCCGCCATGTTATGACGTAATCAGTCTGCCGACTGCTTGTCATTAACATACAGATGGTATTTGATTTGTTTAAAAAGAGATAGCAAAAATGGATCGAAAGAAATAGTATAAGTGGTGAATAGCGTTTCTGTATGCTTTAACACGTCATTTAGTTCGTTTTATTCATTTAAAATTGATTTTTACTTTTAATATTTTTTTAAGATATTGATATATTTTGGTAGCTTCAACACTAATTTATAGCAGCTCTTTTATCATGATTAAATCATAAGATATCTTCTAATAATGCTCTTTAGAACTCTTGTATTTAAAAAGAATTGCCTATTTTTTTCTGTAAAATAAATGTGGGGGTTTTTTCGTTCGACAATCGTATACTTTTTTAATGAATGCTACGGAAGCATTTTTCAAGAACTTAAAAGCACATGCATTAATAGTGCTCGTTACTGCCATCTGTTAATAATTGAACGTACCACTTGTAGCCCGTGAATATAATTGAATAATTTTAATATGTCATTGTAAAAAATAATAATGAAAGCATGTAAGAAACAAAAACGTAAATTGAATCTATTGCATTGAAGTTAGTCTTGCGTTTTGTGGAGTAAAATAAAACATGGCCTTTGATAGGATTCGAACAGCCTTAGGTGAAAGTATAAAAAGTTAGAAGCTACATGTGTTAACCAACTGCTCTAAATTTTCAAGACATCAAAAGTGATACTACAAACGTGATTAGAAGAGCACTGCTAGTTAAGACTGGCTGCTGTCATTGTTTGGAGCAATTTCTGTTATTTAAAACATGTTTTGGTGTTTTAACTTATTGAAGTATGTTCTGCAGATTTGTACACTAATTATTTCGTTAAGTGATGATGTGAATGTGTTTTCTCTTTTTTGTTTTTTCGTCCTCAAATTTCTGAATAAGGAACATAACATAGGGAGAAGCATATAGCTACGGAAATAGTATGAATTAATTACGTCAAACCAATCAGAGGATGATTTTCGTTGTATGACGTAGAAGATTGAATTCTCAGTATTTCATGCTATATTTCTACGTAACGGAAAACCGTAGCGCTGAAATTTCAAAAACAACATATATTATTTAATCTGATGTACACAACCAAATTGTAAAACATATAAGGACGGGGAAAACGGAAATGTCCATTCGCATTAGAGTTCACCTTAGTTAAGTTCACTACGTAAGATACAAACAACTCCGAATATAAGGTAATATAAGGTATAATTTAATATAAAAATCACTTATATCAAACTTCTTGATAAATATAATTTTTGTTCTCAAAGATTTTTCTTGTTAAATTTGAGTTTTTTTTAAGGCCTTTAGATATCTAAGGTTCACGTCGGGATAGGGGAGGGTAAAGGATTTGGAAAGTTGTTGGCCAGGGCCTATGTTGAATTGTTAAATAAAACAATACAATGTTGATACTAAAGCCACATAACTTATTAAAAAAAACACTAGATATACATTTAAAAATATTATACATGGGGATTAGGGATACATCGCAAGTGACATGAATATTACACACACAAAGTACTAATGCTGTAATTTATACAACCAACGGTTTACCTGCATAAATTTAGAATCAAAATTATAAAATTGAAAATAGGGTAAGGGCACCGGTCGTCGGACATACAATAGTAGTCGGCTATTTTCACATAAATATCATTGGAACAAGACGCATGTCATTAAAATGCGTATAAAAATTATCTCTAGTTTTCGGACAGCTTTATCTTCATATTTAAGTTCTACCAGCTATCGAAAGTGACATTATATAGATCACACACACAGACCTACAAAAGCAGTATGTTGTCAAGTCAACCTGACGAGAAACAATGAGATAACCAGAATCATGTGGATCTTCTTTACTGCACAGGTGGTTTTCGTAGACCTATTAGGTTTGTCATTAAAATCGTATATAAAAAACGTATACGAAAATTAAGTATCGTGTGTTATGCTAAGATGTTTGCGTGTTATCTACATTCTCAATTAGCGCTACCAAATATGTTACTGTTGAATCCGGGAAACAGTGAAAAATAAATATATTGTAGGGGTCTGGTGTCTAAACCCCGAATGAATTAATTCCTGTCAATAAAACAAAATATGAAACAGTGATGAAATAAAATATTTATGTAAGAAAACATATAAGTCATTAAGTATAGGAAAGTATTCTCAATTTGATTAAACATTTTCGTTTACCGTTTCCATATGTTCTTACTTTTAATTTCGATATTATCTTATGATTAATAGCTAAATGTAAAATCCGGACCTCGTAATGCCCAGGCCAATCCAGGACAGTTGGCAGTCATATTCCCGACTCTTACCTAAATAGAAAATCTTGATTTTTTCAAACCCTTCAATCCAATAACTTCAGGATTTTCCCTTTGCACGGCTCTCCATGACACGTGGCCTCTTTGAGCTGCAGTAGACATTCAAATATCAGCATTACAAAAAGAATAAACGTTCTTAGTTAATGTGTGTCGCCATTTGAACTTAAATAGCTTCTTTTCTCATCATAAATATACCAAGAAATTGCCTTCAAAATATTTTTTCTTTTGAAAACTCAACAAGCTTTATAGGCCGCAATAGCTATGGCACTTGGGATTCTTGGTTCCATTCCAGATCATACCATGTGGGCTTTTTGTGTTTTCTCGGGGTTCTCTCGTTTCTTTAACCAATTCTCTATCATCATCCATACGGCCTAAGATAAAGTTGCATAAAGGACTTAAATAAATTGTTTAATTCAATTCTACAAACTTTGACTCCGTCGGATATAATCCATCTCCGTGGCATAATTTTTAGAGAAAGAAAGCAAGTTCTTTATTTGAAGTATTAACCAATACTAATACTTTGCAAGTTATCGACATATTGAAAGTATCGACAGCATCTCTAATTTCTATTATTAAACAGTAAACGTAGGTTACGGTTACAGTCTAAATTATGCAGTCAAAATCATTATCATATAACCTTACCAAAAATCAAGTTCCAAGCCACATTTCCTCTATATATGGATTAAAGTTTTGTGCATACTTAATAATAAGTTAATTTTAGTTACATTATATGCAAAATATTTTAGGAAACTCTGGTATAATTAGGCAATTCTGGAATATAAGCCTCCAATCAGCAAATGTTAAAACTAACGCTTTTAGAAAATGTATTTAATTTTTATACCTGGTTTTTCTTTAATGAAATTTCTGCTAAAATATTTACGAAATAATGTTTCCACGTTTCGAAAGGGCGGTAGCGACACCTTTGAAACAGCCAATAAAGTAATATTTATACAGAGAAAAAAAAGTTTTCAATGTTGTTTTATAATGTAATAAATCCCAATATATGTATAACCTTCTTAAAAATTAAAAATTAAGAAGTACATCCTTGTTGACGCTGCTACTTCAGGTAAAACACTAAGAAAGAACACGTTTTTATTCATCTCACACTAAAAAATGAAACTGAAAGAATATTCACTACATTCTAAACAAGGTGGAGTTTGTTGTTCGCTTAAAATCACCAGAAGAGCTGCTTTCGCAATGCTTAGTAAGAGACAATAATAGATTCAGTACACGGTTGCACATGGTCCAAACTTTAAGAACAGATATGCAACTATCAGGTTAACCTATAAGTAATGTTTTGTGTACGATTACCTCGATTTGTCTTCTGTTTGTTCACAAGTTTTTCTTTATTATTCGTTGTTGTAATAGCAGCGCCAACGGTGATTCATAGTTTGCAAAGATACAAATACATTAACATGGAATTTCCTGTTAGGAACAAATCATTCATGAGTTACTATCTTTTACGAGTACACAATTGGAATATCTAGATGTACATTCCTACTCTTCTAAAAGCAACCCATTATACCACATTATTCACTATGATTTCTCTCCGTTGCACTTGACAATATATATTACTTGTTTTTATTGGAATATTTTCAGTTGCTGCTCTTTCACCACAGAGGATAAAAATTTAAAAGAAAAGTTTTTCTCGTACGTCGATTACTAACGAGCGGTCCGCCACCGTAAAGAATAACCAATATAACGTAAATAGGGAGTGGATAAACACAGGGGGATTACTATTTTGAATCGCAGAGAAGGAGAAAACGGCAACGTCCCTGACAGTTGCCAATCAATCGGGACTAACCTGTTCCATAATGGTATGGGGTTCTGCCTGCATGTCTCCTTGATTGTGTCCACAGTCTGGATGTGGTCTGGCGTTGGTATCAGAAAAAGAAAAGTGGTGTCCATGTTTTTCTCTTTGCCCTCAATATTCCCTTCACTGAAGCAGACAATAACTGAGTGTATTAGTCCGCATTGATAACTCTGATATCCCGTAGATCAACATGAACTATCTCTTTCCTCCTCAAGAATATCCACACAGCCTTGCCAGCAGGTGAATTTCGAAACTTCTTTGGTCGTGTCCCTTTATGTCACCATTTTGTACTTACTAGGGCTAATTCTGGAGCGAATTAATTTACCTGTGTTTCGTGTATGAAAACAAAACCAAACATGTGTAGTCATCTGGATGAATATCAATGTGTTGTTCCCAGCCAATGTGTAAAGAACCCATGCGGTAATCAAGGTCATTTTCCACAATTATGAGCTATACTATAACTGATATTCACTTGTTGAGGAATTTCCTTTTATATAATATGTTGTCTCTCACAACCTAATTCGCCGCTTCGGTGTCATTGAAGTTCATAGACGTCTGCCATGCTGTTCGTTTTCAAGACGTGTTCCTTGCAACATTCAAACTCTAGGATTCATGACAGTATAGTTTCCATATTTGCTGCGCAGATTGGTCAAAGTTTGTGAATTTGCGATACATTTGTCCGTTGCAAACTTGACAGTAATACTTTGTTCCACGGCCCTTCCTGCTGATTCTTCGTTCTGCCCAAAGCCACACAAGACTGATCACATAGAACGTAATACTTGACAGTCGGAATATCATCTAAGGTCATTTATTGTACAGTATTAATGACCGCGCGAAAATTCCAGTAGTCCAGGTCACATGTAACTGTTCTATTAGTGGGGTGGTAATAATTTCTAAAATGATGAAACTAAATTTTAGATTTTGTTTCAATCATATTTTCTCGTCTGAAAATGGTTTGAGGAAGGATCGAATTAACGACCCTTAGAACCAGATGTGAGTTCACTACCATTAAGCCACCGCGGCGCTTTTTTGTTCTTAAGTCCACCGACATTCTCTTTAACTGGTTCTGTTGCTAGAAGTAATAACATATATTCTATTCCATCCTCTCTGCCAGTCTGTTTAGTTTCTCATCTAGTAACGTGATTTACAAACGGTAGTATCCTATCCGCATTCTATTCCCTTACGATACCAGATTCAGTTGTTTCTGACACACCCAATAACCTTACGACTTTTGCCACAGAGAGAGCAAATGTTCGGCACAAACTTCTAGGAATACGTGAGTTTTGACAAAGTGGCAAATCAAAACAGCAATTAGTATTGGCAGCTGTGTAGATTTCAGAGAAGAAAAAAAAAATGCAGCGTTGCATTCCATTTCAGGATATAAAGAACAGTTCATTAGGCACTGCGAATAGGAAGACTTAACACTATTTTGTCCAACCATATACGGTATATAGGCATCCTTCTCTTCTAATAAAACAACTAATAATTTATTATCCGGTTATCGTTAACTCTATAAATGAATAGTTGTGTCGAAAATGTCTTAGAATTTCACATTACTTATAATGTTTCTTAACTGCCTTAGTGTAATCAAAATGTATTTTCGGAACTATTAGGGGAACTTATGTGGATAATTAACTCTTTGAGTACACGCCATGTCCAGGGAAAAGTAAACAGAATAACGAATGAACTAAATTTGTGGTTGATATACTGGAATGTTTTCTTTGAAATGAGACAGTCAAAAGTTAAATTTTAACTTCTGGTAATAACTTAATTAAATATTGCCATCTATCCAATTAAAGCAGTAATTGGAGTTTTGTTAAAAAGGAAACAGCTTAACTTAATTTGCGATTTACAGTTGAAGCTAAAAACGCACAGAGAGTAATGGAATACTTTAGTTTTCACTTTTCAAAGACAGAGTTCGAAGGATTCTTGAAAGCAACTTGCGTAATAACAGATATTGAATAAAGATTATGAAATTTGCGATGATAAATTAAGTGAATAATTAAGAATAAAAATCTTTTGAATATTACGTGAAAATTTGTATCACTATTCTTACAAGGTGGAGACACTAACTACTATCATATATTCGATTTTTACAAGAAATTCTTTAGTAGTTGCATAACCATGTAAAGACGTTTGAAGTAGCGTACCCTATTGTTTAGGAGAAAAACGCTGGACATTTTTTTCCTTAAACGTAGCGGTGGAAGAGACTATCTGATTTGAATAGTTTTGAGTGTAGAGTAAAGCCACCGTAGCCAAGGTGCTTAAATTAAGATCCAGGTTATCTTACTTTCGTTAGCACATCGTGGGTTCGAATCCACAACCTGACATGGAAATCCTATTCTTCTCACTGGTTACTTAGAAATGTTTATTTTCGTCTGAACAATTCAAATTATGTTTCTGTCTAAAATACAATTTACGGTGAAGTTAAATAACAAATAAAATATTCTATTAATTTGAATTTATGAATTTATTTATAGTCTTTTGATATTTTGGACTTAGAGTTTATAAGGTAGCATCCCGGCATTTGCCTGGCAAACCGGACAGTGATTTAAACTCATGGAAACCTCAGTCACGATACCCGCCCGCGGAATTCGAACCCGCGTACCTACCCATAGTTGATCCGAAATCTGTGACGTTAACACCTGAACTGCTTTATTAAAAAAGACAAGAATGGAGAGTGCGTCTAATAACTAAAGCCCTACTTGAACGTTATTTATTTCATTTTAGACAAATCTCTTAAAGCAATAAGCGGAATATCTTACCAGACTTTTAGGAGAGTATACTGGAAATATGCTTCAATCTACAGGCAAAGGAGAAAAGGGAAACTAAAGATATTCACCAAATAATGAATTTCGAGGTTGGTAGAAAAACTTTTTTTGTTTTGACCATTTTAGTAACATTTGACTTCCGCCCGTCAGGATTAAGGCATAGTACTCATTCGCAGACATCTGTCCGCAAGCAAATGACTGCCACGGACATGTGACAGATGTCTGTGAGAAGTTTGGGCAGACAATTGTCTATCACGAACAAAATATTAGCCTCCGCACTTCAGTCTTGTTTCAGTGTGAGATCATGACGGAAGTTTTGGATTTCCCTGGTGTTTGTGCCATCTATTTGGTTACCCAGTCCACCCAGAAGACATTATTATTATTATTATTATTATTATTATTATTATTATTATTATTAT
>JAGDQP010003524.1:0-35308 GCA_022664845.1 Lepisma saccharinum | reverse complement strand
AATAATAATAATAATAATAATAATAATAATAATAATAATAATAATAAATACAAATGCAATTACCCTTTATTTTGCTTTTCTTTTAACATTTTTTTCCCATAGAGTACTTTGCAGTTTTAGACAAATTGATATTCCCCTTGCATAGGAAAAGGCAAACAGCAGCCATGACCTATTATTACGTGACATTCCACCCATCACATTGCCATACCATCTTGAACCAATACCCAGTATTATTTTGAAGGACGACTAGCTTGACTAAATAAAAGTACACATATAAATGGTCGAACAAAAGAACAATTGAGCATTGTTAACAGGGTATAGGCAAGAAATTATAAGATTTTGCAGGTTGCCCCCACGAATTAAATTTGAGTAAAATTCTGGTTCCTTACTTACCATAAAAAATGTATAGGCCCACACTTTAATTATTCTGACAACGTTTGCACTTTTACTTTAATTCGATTCCCCTACACGTTTCCATTTCGAAAGATTCTATTTTTTCTCTTAATATTTTACGATGATTAGATTTAAAGATTTGACTCTTCATTTCTTCAAAAATATAGTACTCTTATTTTTTTTTTCATATTTCCTACAATTTAAACAGTAACTTTGAGAAATTTCAGTTATCATTTTAACAATATATAGTTTTGCATAACTTACATTAAATTACCATCATATTCCCTACTACCTATTGTTCCGGAAATACATATTAACCTTAATTCAGTTTGGATGATCTGAAATAATTTGAAGACCATCTTACGAAATGCTTACATTACGTGGTTAGATGGAGCAGAGTATTCAGTACTAAATTATCAAATCCACTGGCAACATTTCGTAAGTTACGCTCAAATGTCTCAGTAAATGCCCATTATGATTCTTTTGGACTTTCAAAGCGCCAGTGAGATTCTTTTAAGCATATTCTGGAAACATTAATTTACGGTTAGATTTTTTTGACGATTTCAATTATGCAATTCTTATCAATTTCTACTTTCATATTAGTTTACAAGTTTCAAAATTGATTTTTTGTATAACATAAAGACCACCTACCAATATTCGATTACTGCAACATATAAAACCCTACCCTGTATATCTCCGTGGTACACTTCGGACCAATTCCTTCAATAACATATTTTCATTTTTTGTAGAAACATTTGCATCTGAGTATATATATTTAAATATACATAAAATATTGTATTCATGTTTCTATAAACTTTTCACCAGTCGTCACACTGTAAATAATCATCTTACGATAGATTACTATAAATAATACTTTAAATACTATTATGTAATTTTTCCCGACGATAATGTTGTAATTAAATGTTTTGAGGAATTTTTGTAAATTTTTTCAATGTTTTGAGGAATTTTTGTAATTTTTTCCAATGTTTTGAGGAATAGAAGTGACTACATGATTTACGTGACCGATTATTTGTTCTTTGACTATGGGACAGCACAGATGGCGCTTTCTGTTTCAAAATATTCGCATTCCTTCCGTTTTTCCGTACGATTCCTTCATTAGGCTATAGACGTCCAGATTTAAGACATATTAATACTATACTACTTCAACATCATACGCCATTTAATTATCACCAGAAGCACAATTTAGTGAAAAAGAATACGTACGGATGGCATTTATGTAATTTTTGTCTCCCCGATTGTGACATGATAAATGATGAAGATAACTAAAAAATTTTGCTACTTCATTTTAATGGCAGTCATTGTAGTTTACGAATACTTCTAATATAGCCAGAAATTGTTGCTTGTAAAAATCCCCCCCCCCCCCGCTCCCCTCCTTTGTGTGTTTTCCATAGATAAACCAGTTCCAGTATAGTCAACCATTACGCGCTGAATATGCTCCATCCATCTTTCATTCTCTGCACGTGTATACGATAGGCTCCGCCAATCCTCGCATGTTTCGTCGCGAATCTCACTTCCTCATGCTTCCGTACACACTAACTGACCCGCCCATTCACCTCCAGCGCTCCGTTCAATTCTACGTCTCCCTACCCTCTCTTGTTTTTCTTTCGCGTCACGTGTACAACATGACGTCACATTTCATTCGTCAAGCTTCTATTTTCTTTATGACCGTATGGAGTACTCGAACTCCATAACCTTCTTGCACCCCTCTTTATTTTGATGCTTTGAAATCCCACTTTCAGCTATTAAGCACTAGAGTCGACACTTTGAATTAAACAACAGTACTTTCCAATTTTATAAACAATTAATTGACATTTATTCCCTTCTGGCACACAGTGCTATATTTCTTCCCGTTAACTTTGTTTACAAATATCTGTCTCCATATATTTGCATTGATTATAATATAACCCATGTTTATTTTATTTACTTTTTGTGTACCATGTTCCGATATAAAACGTCAGAATCATTACTCTGGAAAGATATAGATAGCACAGCTTGTCTACCGCGAACCTGAAGTAACCAGTGATGCTTCCATAGCCTTTGAAGAAGTAACCATCCCTATCTTCAAACCTAGTGTTCTATGATATTAATTCTTCAGGAATACCTCCCGAAACAGACATTGTGTATTTGCTGTGATCCAGCAACATGACCATCCAGCAACATTAATATATGACCATCTTTATTTAATTTTAATGTGCCTAGATGGGGGGCAAAAAGTAGTATGAAGCTTCCGTCTGTGGATGGCAGTTTTGCGTAAACAAACGATATATTTGGAAGCAATTACCTTTAGTAATTAACGTACGTCTATAGTTTTATGTCGCTATTACAAATCGCGTCATAATCAGTCTTATATATGTAATTTTTAAACATCTACCGAAGACAGGTTGTGGAGTAAAGCAAACATGAACGTGTAAGATGGGAATAAGTCAAAGTAAATGTTATATTTCCACAGTTGCCGCAACAGATTTAAGAGATTTGTTTCCATAAATATGTGCAGGATGTTTTAAGACTACATGGTAATATTTTAGAAATGTATTCCCTGTAGTAAAAGATGAAAGTTAATTCGCTCCATCTTTGTTTAAAATGCGTTGCAACCAAAGCTTGCGCGGTAAAATTACATAAATTATGTTGGATTAGAAGTCAGATCTGCTTCATTTCTATTGGTTCTGCGAATCATCCTACGGGACAAATAACTTTTAAAGATGACATTCTATGTACAACTGTATAAAAGAGATCCAACACAATAATAATAATAATAATACAATTAATAAAAAAAATAACACTAATAACAGGTATTCAGCAGTAAAATCATGCTATCTAATAAACATAATTACATTGACAGAAATTTAGTAGACTTATGCTGAGTATATTAACAAACATTTCCTTTAAATGCAGAGGTTGACTTACACTACATATTTCGACAAACTTCTTAATGTATACAAAGGGGAACAAACACAGGAAATTGAAATATATACAGCAGAACCGTAGATACCCGGATTTACCGAGATCGAGGTCGAAATGTCGATAAAATTTAAAAAAAAATCAAATCACAGGGAATAGACAATATTCCAGCCGAATTAATTAAAGCTGGAGGAACGGCATTAATAAAGGAACTGCATAAATTGATAAACGCTATATGGAGAAAGGATGAGCTTCTAAAGGAATGGAAAACCTCAATAATAGTTCTGATTTATAAAAAAAAGACGATAGATCGGACTGTAATAATTACCGCGGAATCTCATTACTCCCAACACATTACAAAGTATTGAGTAATATTCTGTTAATACGTCTAAGTGTATACGTAGAGGAAATAATTGGAGAACACCAATGTGGATTTAGAAGAAACAGATCCACATTGGACATGATTTCCACCTTTAGACAAATCTTGGAGAAGAAATGGGATTGCAGTGGGACTGTTCACCAGTTAAACATGGATTTTTAAGAGCGTATATGACTCAATCCAAAGGGAAAGTTATACAGTATGTTAATACGATTCGGAATTCCAAAAATACTTGTTTAACTATTGTGTAGTTCCGAGTTCTGTAGACCTCTGAGAGGTTTCTTGGCTAGCGCGCGGGGAGAAGTAGGAAGTTCACAAGCAATCAGCGAGAACTCGCGCTTTCACTACCTACCTCGCATTGGCTATTAAAAGTGTCTTCTCACCCATGATCACGCTACGACTCCTCCCTCGCGGCTGCAGAGCTCAGAACTAGATAATAGTGACGATGACACTCACATTTCTGCCAGAAGACTTGCTTATCTTCGGGTAGACTTAATAAACAGGATGAGCTAACAATGTCATAATTTTGCACAAGAGATAGCTATGGTTAATCATAGTTCCTGGAGGCAAATTAGTCAAGACAACAGGAAGCCTGTTGAAATATCAACCACGTCAATTCTTACTGAAGGTGAGATTGACTAGATAATTGTGGCTAACAAACTACGAAGTTTCCAAAATATAAAACCATACAGATCCGCCTGGGTTTCCTGTAGAACGCTAATAGATGTGCAATTCACCAGGGCAGAAATAGTCTATAATTATGAACCAAAGTAAATAAAGGATGATATCAGAATGACAAACAACGGAATTAACGCGAAATAATCAAAATCATGTTTTTACCACGTCAACAATGGAAGGTACTAGAATCACAAAGAGTTTTGTCATACGACCACAACTTCTGAGGCGTGGCGTGTGCTCTTTATTTAAATACCCACACCCATCGATATCTTGAGGCTTTTCCACCAGCCGGAGTCCGAACGAGTGTCTCAGACGGCTTTACTTATAGGATTCAGGTGAAAAAAATTCTTGACTTGTAAAACATTTCTAAGTTATTTGATTGCTTTTCAACTTAACGTTTCGTGCTCGAATTCTACGTGCTCTCCCCACTAGTCCCCCTAACTTTATGACACATTCTTAACAATGTCCTACTACTGAACCTTTTATGAAAACGTTACATCAGGAATCAAGAAGAACCATGGATCATTAATGCTGGGAATGTCAATTCAAAGTATCATCCAAATTCTTCAAGTTGCATTTGTTTTAATTTAGAGCTCTGTCATCGTAAGTTAGAATTGTTCCATATGTCAAATTCCTGTTTCCGTTGTAGTATTTTTATTTTTATTTCAAATAAATTCTATAGTAAAAGTGACTACTTATCCTTTGAAATGAAAGTAAACTTATACGTGTAAGTAATAGGAAAAATTCAGGAAAGTCGAAAGGTGTTCAGAATTCGATTTCAGGTGATGCCCTGATCAAGGTGAACTCTTACAGGAACATGTTTATGTAACATTTCTTTTCTTTAGCTCAACCACAAAATCGGCACCAATACGTCATTGATCCTCGGGCGACAGATTCTTTATCGGAGGGATCGAAATCTTTTCGCAACACTTCATTAGATCTGTAGTAACGCCTCAATTGTTGTCGTCCGCGTACGTCTCTTATTCAATATCGCAACAAAAATTGAGATTTTGTCACAGTTCTGATGAGGTTCGGCGTTGTCAAGCCAACGCTTTGCCACCTATAATTGGCAGACCTAAGGATCCCGTATTAGCCCTGATTAGTCATAGTCTGCCAAAATATAGATGGACTACAAAGTGACATCGATATATTAGTAGAAGCGTGCGATAAGATATGTCTACAGGTAAACATAGAGAAAAGAAAATACAAGCCAGAAAACTGAAAAGAAAGAAATAGGTGCAGGGCAATTAACGTTCAGAACAGAAAAGGTAAGCACATTTTAATACGTGGGAGCATACGTAACAAGCAAAATTGAGGTCACGGAAGAAATTAAAAGTCGTTTAGCGTCGGACAACGCATATTTCTTCTAAGTCCAGAAATGCTTTAACCTGAAGAAAGTAAGAAACTGAAAAGAAAACAGAAAGATTATTCTACCGGTAATACTTTACAGTTGCGAAAGTTGGAGTACGACCCAGCAGGTGAACATAAAGTACGAGTGTTTCATAATAAGGTCTTGTGAATAACATACGGACCGAAACTGGGCAAGATGACTTGGTAATGGAGGAGATTGCCTAGTGAAGAACTTTACGGACTTTACGACTAACCTGATGTTGTAAGAATAATGAAATCGCGACGACTAAAGTGGCCAGAGCATGTAGATGAGATGGGGAGAAACGAAGATTATATTCCATCGTGGTTTGTAAGCCGGATGGGGAAGACCAGGACGACGCTGGGAGCATAATAGTAGAAGGAATCTTTGAGAAGCAGATGCGTGTGATGTAAATTAGTTTGAACTTGCTCAAAATAGAATCGTATGTAGAAGATTCGTTAATGCGCGGATGAACATGCGAGTTTCGCATACCATGGAGTAAGTAAGAAACATAAATATCAAATAAACTTATTTGTTTAATAAATTTAGGATATGTAAATTTTCTAAAACGTAATTTTGAGATGGGGATTAATAGACCCCCGTGTGTGATCTCTATCATAAAATAATGTTTTTATTTTAAGGGTTAATTACTAAGCTTTATTTTCTTTCTTGATTAAACACAGGAACTAAATCCGTTGCGATTACCTGCTATATAAACATACAAAATAGAAAAGGAACACGCTGATTTCTGCTGCTGAAAATGTACATTACAATTTTACTTATGTCTCATAATGTTTCAGGAGGTGATACCTAAAATTGTCAAATCCCTGATGTTCTCGAAATAAATACTAAATATTGGTTTATTATTATAATATAAACCCTATATTACAAAGCAACCGATTGTATCTACAAAAAATATTTTTTAGTGATAACGGTATCACATTTCATAATGAAAATAAGCAATATGAGGTCAAATATGATAAACATTTACGTAGCGGGAAAATATCCCTGTTCTATTTCACCTATGCCCCCCGCTCATGAAAATCCTAGATCTGCCACTGTTCTCTTTTCTATAATGTCCGTTCATAAAAAAATATAACTCCAATGTACTGTACATGAATGTAGGATTTATACTAAAATATGTCTCGCTAAATACAATAAATTAGTTCTTATTTACAAATGAATTATTTTGATACTTCACGAAATTAATTATATTTTTTTCTTTGCAAAACAACACTTCGACACTTCCTAATATCAATTTCGTCTACATTGGTCCTGTGCCTGGAGGAGATATGTTTGTTATAAGAAAACCAGTGCAAATAAAAGAACAAAATAATAATTATTTTACTGAGTGAAATTTAACTATATATTTTCTTCTAAGGTGTGTTACCATCTTGACAAACATCTTGCATAATAGCACAGGACATTTACCAAATATCGCTATTGTTCCATCTACGGGAAATCTGAGTAAACAACAACAAAATAAATTATGCGTTTACGGAGAAAACGAACGTTTATACTAAGGAATTCTTGGGCATGCAATAAAAACTACATTTGTTATAGCCTTCTATTTGGTGGGATGAAAAGTTTTTATAGGGTTATGTCCGGAAAGGACATATTTTAAATTATACTAGCTTCAAGTCATAACTCAGAAAATTACAGGAATGGAGGGTCGGAGTTAATATTTAAATTGTCCAATTATCAACATCTCGGGTATGTTCAATTCTTTCTGAAAAGTTAAATATTTTCACTCGCGTTACTACAAGCTGTTGCATTTTTAATTTCATATAAAATATTCGGCTCCTAGATTGCCATTCCTAATTAAAAGTGACGTAAACATCTAGCAAATCAACTAAATATCATAAAACTGTGTTTAGTAACTTTTGGCAATTCTCTGGTTAATCAATACAGAATTTTCTGCCTGTTCTATAAGAACATGAATAAACTTTTATCAATAAGTTATCATCCGGACTGAGGGTTTTCCAGGTTTTTCCTCAGTTACACCAGATAAATGCCGTGATGGTACCTCGAACTTAGACTCTAGTCGACACCTTCTCGCTTCCATTCCCCCTACTCTATCCCGGCCTGAGGCTTAGATGCCTGAATGCCATTAATCAAATTCAAAATTCTGCAATAAGGTATACTCTCAGCATCTACAAGCCGACCTGGTAGCTGTGTGGGTTAGGGCGCTAAGCCAGCGACGCGTAGGTCCCAGGTTCGAATGCCGACTGGTGCATGGATGTTTGTGATTGTGAATTTTATCTAGAATGTGATGGATAATCTTGATGTCAAAAGTTACTATGATGGCCCATTCAAAATAAAGTTTAAAAAGCTTTTACAACAACTACAATTGCAAAGTTTATGAATATGGGCCAGTGTGGAATCACCAGTTGTCAGTACTCACAGGTTGCAAAGAATATTTGAGGACATATGGGTGGTTTGGCTGACAAGTGGTGTAAGTTCAACGGTTCCGAAAATGGACTAACAATATTGTTGAGAACTAGACAGCTAGATCTATAAAATCCTCAAGCGGTGTGTTTACCAGTTCTGTAGTTTGGCCAGAGAATGCGTTGAAAATTATTTCACTACATGGAATGCCCGAACAATTTTAACTTTCAATCTGCTCTCCTGTAAAAATGCTATTATGGAATTACATCACTTGTAAGCCAAACCGCCCAATGGCGTACACAATAAAGGAGCATCTATATTCTTATCAAAATGTGTACAAATGTTGAGCAGTAATCCAATTACATGTTTATTCGATAAAACGGAATGAAAAAAAATTAACAAAATGAAATTTTTAAAAAGTGGGCTTGCAACACTGAACCACTTCATCAATCATAGCACTTCCGGGACTCTTACTTGTTTTGTCAAGACATGTACAAAGATACATTAACTACCTCTGTACAGCTTGTTGTTCCGGCGATTTATTTTTGGACACAGATAGACGGACGGGTAGACTGAAAAGGGATTGTGCGGTCTCATTTTGTTAGCTGCGCTATCAAGAGACTTAGACATGAGTGTCAAGCTGCTAAACCATTCCCATTTCAATATATGTTTCCAAATCTTCGTTCCGAAATAAAAATGGAAAACTAAAGAAGAAATTTTTTTCTATGATGAAGCATTAAGACAGTATTACGCTCTTTCTAACACCCTTTATCTGAATTTCTCATAAAAATGCACAATGCAACTTTCATATTCTTCTATGTTTATGGAGAAGCTAGTGTATTTTTTCTCTCTCCCATATTGCTCTAACAACCCCATTGCTTATTGAAGCGTAAGTGATTTAACGTCAATTGTTTCACTCATAAAATGTTTGTAAACAATCAGGAAAGCTCTAAACACAACATATTTTATTCCAAAATATTTTGGAGTGTTGAAAGAAAAAGGTATATCACAAATATAATTCAAAACATTCAAATGTAATTAAAGGTAAGAAATAAGTCCTGCAATCGAAATATAAAATACGAACATTTAATTATATTTAGAAACAAGTAACGCCATTTGTAAAAAGGAAAACATATTACATCAGAAGAACTTTAATACAACCACGAGAATTCATAATTGATAGGGTTCCCAACAAACAGGAAAATGCAATGAAAAATAAAATAAAATAATAAAAGAAGTATTTTGGAAACGTACCTCCTACAAGGTTAAAACAATGACAATTCTCACCATAAATTGAAGAAGCAAGATCTTTCTCAGTAGGAGGTCACAACAACACATTAAATGAAAAATGAAGGGCTTCTTCCTCTTTCTCTATATGGAAGAGTCAAGATCTTAAAAATACCAAAATAAAATAACAAACTTTATTAACTAATCAATAGGCACGAAATAATTTTCAGAACGTGTCTACCAATGTTTATAACTCCTAATTAATGTGAATCGTCTCAGATATATACCTTTAGAAATATTTCATGGTCAAAACAAACATTAGAAAATAGTGTAACATCCAGGAGACGTGACTACCAAAAAGGAAAAAAATTAAAATATTTCTCAGTTCTTCCCTTTCCCCTTTGACCTAAGACCTCTCTTCAAATCCGGTTCCTAAACTTTCCTCTCCTTGTTTCGAAATTACCCTTCCTGTCATCTATGAGAACTCAAGGATTTTTAGAATCACATTAAGAAAGAATCCTAGAGACCATCAAGCTTATAATACTACAGCCCATTCGGAGAAAGACACGAAAATCAAAATCAATAAAACCAGATAGAACTTAGTATCGAGAAGCCAGTCTTGGTTTTTCCAGTAATCTGTTGACATCAAAGTCGTACAGTTAGTTTTACCCATTACTCGTGTATGTTGAAAGGGAACTTAGTCTAAATTTATTTAGTGTGTGTTACTACTTCGTAATCAGAACAGTCTTGTATCTTCAATGAACTATACTACCATTACGAACTTTAGTATATTCGTGCTTAATCGAAAGACTAGAAGAAAAAGATGAATGTGTGAGAGTTATTGACAGTATTAAGGAACATTTCTTCTCTACAAGATTTCGGAAGAAAGAGACTTCTCAAGTGCTTATAAGAAAAGGTATGTGAAATACAGGGCTTGATTGCAAAGTATAAAGTTAAACATATTGCTCGATTCACTCTAAGTTCTGGTCAACAAATGGATAGGTTAATTGCTATGAATGTAGTTAATTTTGTAATAAAATAGTAAAATGTTCTTTCTCATTTCAATGTCTTAAAGTAGCATGTCCTCCCAGCCTCATTTGGTAGTTAAGTCTTTTAGGAATATTTCAGTGTTGTTTCTTCAGGGAGAAAGAAAGTATGTAAATCCAAGTGTATAAAAATGTGTACGAATAGTGTTTTTCTGTTGTCGTCCATTTAATAACTAATGCATTTCTATTCGCTACGTCCCTCCCGTATACGGGAAATTACGGCAAGTCAATGTGACTTAGATCGGAGATTAACAACGAAATAACGAACGATAAACAATATTAACAGTAGAAGACAAGGATGGGTGGTGACTTTTAACTTTCCCCTCCACCACAAACTTTCTCTCTCTCACACACAAGCGAAATGGATATGCATTAAGCAGTGAAGCAGTGACTCTACCTGAATATCATTTTGAGAATATCATTTTGTATTGAGAATATCATCAAAATATCATTTTGTAATTAAAAATGAAACTATTGAATATAATTTTTTCCACGGCGCGTAGACTATTGCCCAGCCACCAATTCATTATTTAAAGCGTTAGTGTTGTTGTGCCTATTGCCCTTTTAAATATAATGTCATTTCCGCTACACCTGTGCCCATATTCAATACACGTGTAGGCAGCTTTTAATAACAAATTCTAATGTGTATTAACAATGCGACTTTGAGAACAAAAGCTGCGCAAATTCTTCAATGAGAACACTAGTTTAATTTAATTTTCATGGTCGTAAAGACATGCGTTAGAAAGAAGAAAAATTCAATTAAAACAAGGACTTCCATTTATGTCTTTTTTGTCGTAATTTCAATATTTATTTCACGCAAGATTATCTGTGTAAAATGTAACGTCTATAAATTCATTTAGTATAAAATATTATTATTTATAAAACAAAACATATTTAGATGATTTTTGAATTTTACATTTAATACAAATGACTTGATCAAATTGATTAATACACTGCTTTTCTAATTTATGTCTTATATATCAAAGTGTTATACACGTGGAATGAAAAATGAGAGGTTATTGTGTTCGTTTGCAAATATTGACATAATTCTAATGAATACAGGAGTAAAAATATCAATCAAAATTGTGTAGAAATATTAACCATAATTTTCCGTTAATGAAACCTATAACCCTCACTGAAGCGGTTTTGAGTTTATTAAATTCTTAAGGATATTAGTACGAGATATTATTTTAATCATTTTTATAAGATAAACATTGTCAATGCTGAAGGCACAATAAAAAGAATCAAAAGGGTGCAGGAATTAAATCGCTAAGCATACGTTCATGAAACCCATAAACCAGAAGCAATCTCTCTTTCACTCTTCTTAGGAGTCTGATGACAGATTACCAACGTCAGATTCTTCTTGTGCTATCAGTACATCGTTGTCTTGCGACGAAGTTTGGTTACGATCTTCACCAGGGGCGAATCCTCAACTTTTGTCAGGAAACGGTAAATTGAGGAATATACCAGGAATAAATTCCACATTTCTCCGGTAAATGAACATTATAAGTATAAACTGTTTCCTATTTCTCCCTCATATTCTAAATTGTATCTTTGCATCTGAAACAATAAAATAATTCTCACGGAAAAAATACTTATGGTATAAAAAAAAAAGCTCGCCATGTTTCGATATGTTTGATATTAAAAATCAATTCTTTGAAGCAAAATATGGGTATAAATTTAAAAGTTAAAGAAAACTAACAAAAATCAAGGAGGCCATGTCATTCTGTTATACATGACTGCTTTTCAAAGTTCTCCAGTCATTAATTTCGGTCTCTTCAGAACGAACATCTTTGTCGAATGAACCACTTCATGAAGGTTTTCAACTGAGTTTTCGGAAATGATAATTAGTTAGTCAGACGTTTGCATGTACACTTGACAACAGACCCAGATGTTGTCCACCGTTTCATTAACTTCTTAATAAACATTGGTATTAAGGCGAAATGGCAAATGAAGACATAATTTATTTTCAGTTAAAAATCTTGATATAACCAATAAGAACTTAAAATACCTTAAATTGGCCCCCTTCCAATAAAAGATGCCAAGAGTTTAATCAGCCTAAGAAGGTTGGGAATTTAAAAACCAAGACAAAGTACAGTGTGAGTCAAATGTGACAGTACAACCGTAATTACTACGACATTGAAACAGGGAGAGGTGGAGTGCAACTCTGCAACCGCTTGAGCAAGAAACAAGATATTTGGCAGGAAATTTGTTCTTTTCAATACATTATTAACGTGTATCTTAGCTTTTCGATTCGACACTCCTGGGTTTGAGGCTGTAAGAGCCTCTTAAGGAAAGGAATATGAGAAGCTGAAAACTGCTAAACTTACAAACACTAAATTTGGCAAGTGTTTTCCAAAAGAACAAAGAAAAATTAGTTACAACATTTGAATCGGCAGTTTGAAGAAGGCAATAAACACCAAAAATGTGAAAATCTACTTTAGGCCGGATTTGATATCTGGAAGGGATGGCGCATCTATACAATACACAAAGAAAGCAAAAAGACATGAGTAAAACCTTGAAAAGTAGGTGCAAAATAGAGATGGACAAAAATAGCGTAGCAGCTATTTTTCACTGCTACATGGGATAAATTGCTATGACTGCTACAACCGATGAAAAATAGCAGTTACTGGCTTAACTACTATTTTCTTTCCGAAGCTTGTTAGTGGTAAAATGCATTGTTTCCTGTTTTCTAAACAAACCGAACTGCTGGGAGAACGAACGGAACAAAATGGCAGAGAATTGTCTGCGGAGAGGACAACCATGACGTGTGAACACTACGTAATTAGTAGCGGCTGTTACCCGCATACGAAATTGATATAAAGAACTCTCATAAGGCATTTGGTGATAGTTGATTACGTTGAGTAATGGATAAGGCGTTGGAATTATAGTGCAGTGGTCCCGGGTTCGGTACCAGATCATCGAAAATTTTTATTTTTAAAAAGGTTTATATTTTAAAAGGTTATTTTGAATTGTTATTGTTTAATATGTTTTACAACTTTATTTGCATTTAATGTCTTTTGTAATCTTTTCCGTTTATTCTGATTCTGTAGTCTAATTCAGATTTAATAAAATGGTTAAGGCATTGGACTTGTGATTCAGTGGTCCCGGGTTCGGTACTCCTTCACCTAAAGTTTTTTTAAGAGAAACTCCTTTTTACTTTGTACTTTCTAAGGAAAGCTCTGGTTTTGTGATTAGAATTTTTTCCTTCCTTTGAGGCAGTACAAACAGTAAGCACATTAAACAGTACATAAAATGCACAGACATAGTTCAGAAAAAATGAACCCGGGTTTGTTTCTCGGCGGGGTTACCTCTTATTTTTTTAAATACTGTATAGTAACTTTTTTCTCTTTTTTACATACAGTGTACACATTTTCAGATTGTATTTAGAAAAAAACACTAACCACTGGTTGGCTTTGGATTTGTTTTTAACCTGGGCGTTCCACTTCGTAATCCAACAGGATAAATCAGTCTTAGTTTATCACTGTAAGGAAAAGTCAAGGTTTCAACTAGCGTACTTTAGGAAATTGGCAGCCAGTGTGTTTGAGAAAATGTCATCGACTCGAACAGTAAAGCAAACGTCATTATGATACTCTTGAGATTTCTCACTTCTGAACAATCACAAAGCAGCCTTCTTCATAGCTCTACACTCTACCATAGAATCAATAAGCTTGCTCAATTTCGAATTAAAGTCTACTTGCCGCACGTTTGCAGAATTGCAATGCCAATTTTGCTGCAAACTTGTTGCAAGTTTCATGTGCAGCAAGATTGTATTTTGTCTTGTACTTCTACAACCCGCCAAAACATATTTATATCAAAAAGGCGCACCTCAACTTCTTCCAACCTGTTGCGCACTGTGCATAAGGGAAAATACCGTTTTGCGTTCCCATGGGCGGATTCCTGAAGGGCATTTCAGAATGACTAGAACTGTTTCATTCTAACTGAGAGCTTTTAAAGTAATTGCCCCTCCATGGTCTCTCTCCTAAATCTGCTCATGTGCGTTCGCCTATATCTGGTTCTCCGGTTTACCCACCCCCTTCTTACGTTTTATCACGCATATATCAATAAGTTCGCTTTGGAAGGGGACCAAGGGCTTTCAATTAGGGTCACGGTGTGTCTGGGCATAGTGTATATACAGAATGTTTATGAACTACACATACAAACTTCTGGAAGTGATTCCTTACATCAAAAGAAGTTCCTCATTTCGAAATGTGCATATTTTCGGAGCTACAGGCTACCGAAAGCGAGGGAAAAAGGAATTTTACAGCTTCATATTTCTATCGCCATGGATAGTAGAGCTGATGCGGCATAGTAACGTAAAACCTTGAAACCTGCTTCATTTGAATATGCATATTTAAATATTCGGAGATAGAGGATTTCACATTTGAAGATGAGGAACGTCGCAATTAAACGACTGTCATCTTTACGCATGAATTAAACGACTTCCCCATGTACGTAAAGATGACATACGTCATCCATAGCATGCAATCCTGCAATGATATTCGATCTCTATGATCACAAATACATAAAATATTTGATGAAATTATGCAATTCTTAATCCTACTTGCTATGCAACCACACTTTAAAAAAAAATCGTTCGGTATTGTCATCTACTTAAGTTATCGACTTGGTGCAAACGAATTATTGCTTCCTGGTGGAACATCGTCCCATTCATGTACATTTCTTCCTAATTCCTTTGGGAAATCCCTTACGCGCCAGTAGCAGAATTTTGAAATATGCATTTTTGGAAAGTGGATTTAAATTCTTTGACGGTACCCTGCCGCAGCAACTCCATTTCTCGTGGTGATAGAAGTATGAAGCTCTAACAATCCTTTCCCCATGCTTTCGGCAGCCTGTAGCTCCGACACTATGCACATTTCGACAATTGTCAGAGAAACTTTCGTGTCCTGAGGTGAGGAATTTACTCCAGAAGTTTTGTCGGGGTAGTTCATAAACACCCTGTATTAATCACGCCTAAAATATTATACACTTGTGACTAGTGACCGGAGAGCGCATTGTGAAAACACGAGTTAATCGTGTGTGCAATAAAAATATACCGTACCTGACTTACCTAACCTCCATATGCGCTTGTTCACTAATCTTACTACATTTCGTAATGCGTTTATATACAAAAAAAGAGAGACGTTATTTTCATTAAGAAAAAAAAGCAAAGCTATACCAGGTTCCGTTCCTTGCATTAGCTTTCCAACCTGCTATCAATACGCTAAATTGCCAACTGGATGCAGTTGCTTGGAAGTACTATTTACTGTTAAGGAGTAATGTGCATGCGCGAGAATGGCTCAGGTCTTCCTGTATCTAGTCGCAAGTTATTATACTAATTCAGCTTGAAACAATTACGCTTCCCCCTACCCACCGTATCCACCGCTTTATACTTTCCTCATTTAATCGTGTTTTGATGTACTGTTTCTTCTCCATCAGTAAATCCAAGCTCCGATGATTACATAGAATAGTTTTACAACAGTTATGGTAGGAACTAAACTACCTTCGTCCATATCTCTACTGCACACGTAACAGGATACAGGTAATTAGGTTAGTCAAAAATATTGTTTTAAACTTCTTTTTCACAGACGGGAATAAATAGCTCGTATTTAGATATGTTTTCATACACTGCTATTTTTAACAATGTTTACATATAGCAACTATTGCTATCACTGTTACGGAATAAAAGCAGTTTTGCACATTTGTAGGGCTAAATTTCTATCAGTGGGTAGAAGGAAATAAAATGAATTTATTACTTAGGCCCCTTACTTGTAACTTTCGAGTTCATTGTGCATACATTTCTTGTAAATAACATTCATTTGAAGGTTTCTCTTGCGTTTTTTTTTTCATTTTCTGGTCGATTTTTCCATTCTTATGTCTCAGCACTTCAAAATGTGCAGACGTTTTTCCATAAGTTTGTAGAAGGAAACAAATTCACCAATTATTTTTAACTCTACAGAAAAAAATACAATACTTGTAAACTGTCTGAGCAGTACGCAAGTATCAGAAGACCGTTTTGAATATTCAGTAGCAATATTGATTCCTTTCAATAAATAATAAACATATTATACAGTTTTTGTTAATTTCCCACAAAACAGCTTTTTGGATTTGTTTCCTTCGTCAAACTGACGATTCATTTAAAATCAACCCGATAGGGATGAAATTTTAGGTTAAAGTAGTACAACTGTTACTGTTGCAAACATATGTTATCGACCCCGCGCCAAAAGTAGGGCCAACCACCTAATATAGAAAAAACTTAAAATCTTAAATCCAGAAAACAATAACACACATTCGAGTAATAGGTTCCGAAGAGAGCGGAGCTCGTGCTACTTGTTGCAGCAGATGTGTTCATAAAACTGACAGCAAGTTCACCAATTTAAAGAAAACAAAAGCAAATAAAGTTTAAACCCTCCATTTGAGCCACTTATCGATCTCAAAGTCTTTTTAAGGCTTTTTCAGGACCGAAATCTAAGGTCGCTTTAAGAGTCACCGGGCTTATCTTGCATATACCTTGTCTCCGCCTCGGCCATGTCGGACCCCCCTGGACCCCCCTCATCCCTCCTACTGGTGTAGCTAGTGACGCTACTATTAACCCAAATGCTAATGCAATGCATAGCAATCAGCCACATGCTGAAGTCAGTGGAAATCCTGACAAAAGTCGTAGAAGAAGCGTTAAGACTTCTCTTGCAGCCCGTCCCATTTTTCAGACAGGTACATACAACTTCCGTGTCCAAAATCCTGAATATCATGTAATCCCTAACACCAACCTTGTTAGAAAAATCAAGAAAGATCATGATCCTACCCTTCCCACCGCCAATACTCGTGAGCAAGAAGGAATTTCTGCTGATGAACAGCAAGAAGAGCTTATGCAAGGAGCTTTTGATATTGACTCTACAGATCAATTTCCTGATATTCACACTGCCAACAGCAATTCCAAGAAACAAACTGCTAATCCAAATGCGATTTCAACTAATGATTCCGAATCAGAAATGGAAGTTGAAGGCTGGACAAAACCACGACATACTGCCAAAGTGCGCAAAGTACAGAATGCTAAAGGTCAAATATCTACTCAAAATCGCTATCAACCCTTGAATAATACCGGAGAAAACCCTACAGAAACTCCTAAGGTACATTTCATCAAGCCGTCACCTCTTTATGTATATGGAATTACTAACAAATTTCAATTCACAAAAACGCTGACCGCTGTCTGCCAAGATAAACCTCAAATCACACACACTAAGGATTACATCAGATTCCAATTCAAACAGAAATCTGATTTTGATAAAATTCTTACCTACTGCCAGCAGGAAAAATATCAACACTCAACTGAGCTTACCAAACAAGAGCGTCCATACAAGGTTGTTCTCAGAAAATTGCCGATTGATACACCTGTGCAGGATATCCTGGATGATCTACATGACCAAGGCTACAATGCAAATGAAGTAACACAAATGTTTGGCAAAAATAAAGACACTCAGGAACGTATTCCTTATCCGTTATTCTTAGTCTCCCTACCCAAAAGTACTGATAATAAAGCAATTTATCAACTTCGTCACTTGTTGAGCTACCGAGTTCAAGTTGAACAGTATAGACCTCCTGAAATCTTACAGTGCTTTCAATGTCAGCGCTTAGGTCACTCCAGAAAAACGTGCTACTGTGATCCAGTCTGTGTTAAGTGTGGACAAGGCCACCTCACCAGCGAATGCACTAAACAACCTGATACTCCGGCACATTGTTCCAATTGTGGCAAAGATCATCCAGCTAACTATCGTGGCTGTCAAGTTTTCAAAAAAGCATTAGCACAACGTCGTTCCCAAAGGAATCAAACAACTTCCGATACAAAAAACATTAAAACTTCCACTGTAAATTCTACTAAAACTCAATCTACAGTCTCAGACACTACCAAAACTCCTACTCCGTCTCACAAAAACAGTTCCTCTGCACGTAAAGTACAAGATTCAGCCAATAAGAAATCCTCACAGAAGTCAGCCAATGAACCAAATTCAGATCAACAAACTACTGAATCAACTGATGATTCTGAATCTTCTGGTCTGTCCTTTTCCAGTCTCGCGGAACTTGGAACTACTCTCCAGGCTATGTGGGATCTCTTGAAAAGACTTTTCAAAGGATTAAATATTATGAAGATTCTTACACGTGTACAACAAGGTTTAACTAAGATACTACAGGATGCTGGATTATTAACTACACTCTCAACTGTTGTACAAATCATCGTCTCCATTGTTGATGATGGCTCCGAATAAATTCAAAACTGCACGTCACTTACGAATTGCTTTTTTCAATGCTGATGGAGTACTTTCACAACGTCAACTTCTTCAATATTTTTTAAATGAATTCAACAGACATTTTCCTTCTTAATGAAAGTCATCTTCAACCATTTCATAAACTGAAATTCCGCAACTATAACATTTTTCGTAATGATCGTTTAGGACTAAAAGGAGGAACTGCCATCATTTTTAAAAATTATCTTTCCGCTGATCACCGCACTCTTCCAAACTTACAATCCATAGAAGCCACTGGAATCCAATTACACACTCAAGACTCTGATATCAATATCATTGCAGCCTATAAAGCACCTAAAACTCCACTCAACATTGATGACATTCGTCATTTAAGCGCTTTAGGATCTAGAGTCTTAATAGCTGGCGACTTAAATTCCAAACACTCACTTTGGAACTCTCGTAACTCCAATCCTGCTGGACTTGTCCACTACAATGCTTTACCACGCCTTGATGTTATGCCTATTGCATCAACAGAACCTACACATTTCCCAAAAAATGGAGGTAGACCAGATATTCTGGATATGGCTTTATTAAAAGGGATAGCAATCATTGATGGGCCTCATGCCATATCAGCTTTAGACTCCGATCACATCCCTGTTATCATGGATATTCATCAGCTTCACTCTGTTGAAAACTGTCAATTACCGTCAATTTACACTACTGATTGGGACCGCTACTGCCAACTCATCACTAGAACTACTGATCCTCGGCTTCCACTCAATTCTCCTGATGACATTCATGCAGCTGTTGACACCATAACCTCTAATATCAAATCTGCCTTACGTCTCACTACCACATCCACTCGTCAACCTCTTTCTACTTCTAACATCTCTCCAGAACAATTAAGAACTCAAGGACTCATTGCACTCAAACGCTGGCTACGTAAAAAATGGCAGACTACCAGACAACCTCTATATAAAACACTTTGGAATCAACTCTCACGTCGTGTGAAACTTCGCCTTCAGCGGATTGCAATTAATACTTGGTCATTTAAACTACAACAGCTCACTGAACCTAATCATGAATTCTGGACATTAGTCAAATCTTTCACCAAATCTACTCCCAAGACAATCAACAGACCTTTGCACAGCTTCCAAGGACTCGTTTATACTGCAAATGATAAAGCTGAAGCACTGGCAGATCACATGGAAACTCAGTTTATGCTCAATGCCGAACCGTATGATGAAGACACAATAACCACAGTTCATCGTTATCTGCGCTCCAAATCTTTTGATCACCCTTTTGATCCGTCAACTCTTGTCACTCCTCGTGAAGTACAAAAAGTTATCAAGAAATTACATCCTCGACGTGCTTCAGACCTGATCACATATCTCCCACTGCTCTTAAACGTCTACCTCGCAAGATGATTGTCCTCCTTACCAGACTATTCAACGCCATTCTGCAATACAGTTACTTCCCTTCTCAGTGGAAGATTGCCAAAGTTGTGACAATACCAAAAGCTGGTAAGGATTTACTCTATCCTCAAAATTATAGGCCAATTAGTCTGCTTTCCAATTTGAGCAAGGTCTTTGAAAGACCCTTACATGCCCGTCTTACTAAACATGTACAAACACAAAATTTAATACCTGACCATCAATTTGGCTTCCGTTCAGCGCATGATACAACTGCACAACTAGTCCGAGTGGTTGAGGAAATTACTTTACAATTTAACAACAAAGGACACACCATTGGAATCTTTCTAGATACCTCTAAAGCTTTTGATCGTGTCTGGCTTCGAGGACTCTTATACAAACTCAGCAAATTGGGCTTTCATGATCAATATCTTAGCATCTTACAATCGTACTTACACAACCGCAGCTTTTATGTTAACTTTCATGGCTACGACTCTGTAACTCTTCCTATCACCGCTGGAGTACCTCAAGGATCTGTTCTTGCACCGTTACTTTTTAATCTATATACTTCCGATGTTCCAACCCATGTTCACACTAAATTAGCTACCTTCGCTAATGACACCGCTATTTTCGCTTCTTCTCGAAATCTCCGTTATTCCCACTTATATGCTCAAAGACATCTTAATTCCATTGAAGACTGGACTACAAAATGGCGAATGAAGCTCAACGCTGATAAAACCACCGTTGTTCATTTCTCTAAACGATACACAGGACTTTCACAACCGCTCACGCTTTTTGGAACGCAACTTCCATATAGTCAACATGCACGCTACCTCGGAATTGATTTGGATAGAACTCTACTATTTGGTCAACATCTAAAAACTATCGCCAGTCGAGCTCTAAATCGTCTTCTCGCATCATACCCGATACTTCGCAGTCGTGAACTTACAATTGAAGCCAGACTCAGCACCTACGTCATGATGATTCGTTCTCTTCTGACATATGCTGCCCCTGCATGGCAACATGCAGCACAAACTCATCACATACCGCTTCAACGTGTCCAAAATCGAGCAGCTAGGATGATCACAGGACATAGCAGAGACACACGTATTGCACAACTCCATGAAGATTTGTCTCTTCCCATGCTCAAAGATGTCATTGATTCTCAATGCCGTTCCTTCTGGAACCGTGTCAACAATTCACCTTATCCTACCTTGAACACCTTGGGCACTGCCCAACCAATCCGTCATACTCACCTCATTCCCCATCCTAGATAACCACTCTACTTACACCACAGACCACCTGTCTGCAACTCATGAATAACTACTCCAATTTCAAATCATGATCATTACTTTTATGGAAGGAACATTAATCCAACTCAGTCTCACTGACTTAACTTACCATCGTTGCCTCGCTTATGCAATTGCTTTCCTCTCTCCTTGCCTCGTCAATTATGCATTACATTCATTGCCTTAGGGATGCGACAGTTGCTCCCTAATCAACTCATTTATTTATTTATTCCTCATCCCGCCATAATAACCACATGGAAGTCATGAGCTTTTAGCTCGACACTTCGTACATTTAAAGTCATTATTGTCTCAGTCTCTCAGTCTCAGAAAACAATTTACAAAAGAAGGTACAAAATGGTGAATGCTCTGGTACTCATAATGAATATTTACTGCTTCACAAGAAGCTTTTTACGTTTTCAAATACAATAAAACACAAAAACCTTGAGTCGAAGTTGTCTTAAGTCCATAATTTTTTTTAATTAGAAACAATTAAACACAGCATACTGTACGATTATAATGCAATATTTTACAGGAAAGCACAGTTTACTCATGTGTCAATACCGGGCAAGATGATATAAATTATACTTTTGTAAGATGACTCGCTATTAACTTTTCTACGCATTAGAACTAGATCAGCGATTTGAATAAAATGTTAACGTGCATAGTACTCATACAGAAAAAATCGTTTAGTGAGGTTGGTTCAGTGAAGATACTAAATTATATGTTTTCAACAATCGTAAGAAATATGACTAACTCTAAAATGTTCATTTTCAACGTTAGTAACAGAATAATCCTAGTGGCGTTCATATTGTTATATTAATATGTTTGATAATGATGATGATATGTGCTCTTCCAGAAGCCAGGTCTATGAACTTAAAGTCTCTGAGCAGAAACGTTGATTGTTTTCCATTACCTTAGATCGGATGATGATGACGACCTAAGGATAGCGCCTACAGTTTAAAGTAAACTCCCAAACACTTTAAATTAATAAAACATTCTGTAATTATCATGGTACAACTGTAGTTTAGTATCAGTGTTATTTTGTCCCATTTGCTGATTTAAGAAATGCATTCTTTATTTAACTCTGATACATGCCTGTAAGGTGTAAAAATTCAGACGTCATGCACAATGGCGTAGGATATAATGAGTTTTGAATTAGAAACTTCTCAGAAATAAAGACTGTTAACTGTATTATATTGTCCCCTTCCCGTACTTATATTTGTAATGAGAACACTTTCGTTGAAGGGTATAATCGCATATGGACAGAGAATATCCAGATACAAGAACGTATAGACGTGCGTCTTTAATATATTCTTCTCAAATTGTATGATAAAAATATCGGTACATATATACTTTCTTCGGGCGATTTGAGTAACTATTGACTTCGGTCCGTCTCCATTATACGAGTGGAATACTTTTTAAATATATACAAACCAAGGGCGTAACAACTATGTCGCAATCCACGCAATGCGGGGCCCTTTACTCCAGCCTCTAAATGAAAGGAATCGTCCTCCGACCTTGGGTATTCTCTTGCGGGGTGGTGGTGCATAATAAAGTGTTGTTACACCAATGCTACAAACAACTATATCTCGGTAGCGTTTCGAACTCGAATCCTCCTGGAAGCTGGTCTGACGGTCAGATAGAAAAGCACGTACCGAGGAGGGCAAATGTCGATTGATATATCGAATAAAATGTAAAATTTCTTAATTCTCAACAACAACTTTTGAACATTTAGTATTACCCCTACTTAAACCTCGGAATATTCCTTTAATAAAGATCTAAACGCTCTCTTGTTTACATGCGTCTGCTATTCTTGTTTTACTTTCTCCAACGTTGTTCTTCATATATTAAGATGAGCTGATCGTTTGTTCGCTAACTATTTACCAGGTAATTAAAGGCTTCAGTGAGAAAATGAGATCAGAAATACCGAAAATAAAGCTTGATTCTTATTTATTTGCTTTTACCTGACATCTTTCAGTGGTATGCGTTCTTACTAATTGTTGTCACATGTATTGGAGACAACAAGTTCCCTTTAACATCAGAGTTCTATCATATTACAGCGGCCGTAGCTTAATTGATAGAGCTTTCGCCTTGCCTTCCGGAGATCCTGGGTTCGATACCAGCCAAAGACCATGATGTTTATCCAGGGCGTTTCCTCAGTCAATCCAGGAAACTACCGGGATGATATCTTCCACTTAAATCCTGATCAATTACTTCCCACATCCTTTCTTCTACTGAATCCTGGCCTTAACCATAAATAACTGAACACAAATTCAGAATTCAAATCAGGTTACTCACAGGTGTCAGGGCACTGCAGTAATGTGATTAACACAGCTTATTGGCTCGTGGCTTACGTACTTATTCCACTAGGCACCCTTAAATGTACTTTAGACAAGCAATATTTCTAGATCCACACTGAGGAAATATTGTAACCTCAAACATGGTTCAAGTTGTCATGTTAGAAATAGGTTAGAAGGATTATTTAAATTTCGTCAACAAACTTCGGCTTTCGAATAGGCTTTTTCCCATTGAATATTATGCCCGTAATTTATTATAATACTTGTAATGTCAACATGCCGAACACACATAACCCTATTAACTAAATACACTGAGTTAATATTTGTTTACCTAAACATACTTTACAACTTGTAATTTAATTAATTACAACAGAATACTTCATTTAACTATAATAATTTTTAAATTTGATGTTGTGAAAATAGCTTACGGTGAAATGTGCCTTTATTCTTAGTTCCAAAGTACCTCGTGTTGAAAGTAATTGTTGTTTTAGATCAGTTTAAACAATGTATGAACTAACATTCTCCAGAGATGGATCTTTTGTATAGAGTTGGCGTCACACTCTTCATCCGCGTTGCCACATTTGGTACAATTGTACCAAATTGATCCCTTTTTGTCATTCATCGGCCCGTTGGTACCACGCTGGCATTTTCAGCCCCTTTTGTAAATAAGTTGGTACGATTCTACCCAATTCCGCATCATTTAACAATTGCCACGCTTTCAAACGTGTCTGTTTTCAGACTTTTCCTGCATCTAACGTTACTCATACTGTGTGTTGGGCTCACTAAAAGCACTATTGAACAGTTAGTCTGTGACGTTGCACCGCCTAACCTACGAACTTTGTGTGGAAAATCCGTAACTATTGATTTACACCGAAGAAAAGTACAAACGCGATGTTAAAGAAATGACGCTAGATGGGCACATGGTGAAAGAAGCAGGGGAATTTTTAGCACACATCACTTCTTGAAAGTTTTTGATAGTAATCAATTGAAGCACACTTATATACTACAGTATGCTTCGTTACAAAACATAGTAGAATGAACAATAAATAAATGGCTTTTAGTTTCGTGTTATGGAGCCGTGTATTATACTGGCGTAGAGAAAAAAAATGGATTCAGCCCACTTTGTTTCAATATGGTACTATTTTTCAGCCCACTCCAAAGCTAGGCCTGTGGCAACACTGCTCTTCATAGGTATTTTGTAATGATATGTAAAACTTCCGTTGTCGACGCAGAAACACGTGGAAATTAGCTCATAATCATAGTTGGAAGGCCTAGTCTAGATCCACTTTTAAATCCTTGTGTTTGAGTTCTTGTTAGAAGTGTGTGTAAGAGCATTGAGTTGCCTCTTTTGGTTACATAGATACTAAATCTCGTGTAACCTTCGTAATTAGTCAGGGTATTATAAGATACGTGAATTGTGATCTATTTACGTATTGGTTTAAGTTGCTGGTATTAAATACGTCAACATATTTGCGAGGCAAGTACTCATCAAGTTCTCTGAATCCTCTACCGTATGTACAGATAGCTGTGTTGTTGGTGAAGACTCCTTTGATCACCCCCTGTTTTGCATAGAGTTTTCGCGGATTAAGGCATTTATTTATTCCCAAGTATTTTCTCAACGGATTTCTCCCCGGTTTTAAGAATAAATATTGTTCGAACAATTTTATATTGTTTCATTTTGAAAGAAACTTCCGAAAATGACTTTGTCGAGGCTACCTGATTTTCATGTTACAGGGTTTGTATTCTTTACCGTTTTTGCCAAATAAAAATTGTTGTAATCTTTCTTTAAAAAAAAAAAAAAATCAAATTATGAATTTTCTGATTAACTAAAACGCTTGTCATTTCTAAACTCCAAATTCTATGAGTATCGATAAAAAGTATTAAGAATGAAGTAATCTTTCATGTAGTAGTAGTGGTGATGAGGGAAAGGTACGCAAATGTAGGCCTACTGTTTTAACGAAGGAGTAAGTAGAAGCTAGCGTAGAGTGTTATATATTCTCCCGGAATCACTGGAATATTTTTTGTTATCTTATACTTTATGCAAAAAAGACATACTACTTTATGTAAATATTCGTGTTTGATTTATTTTCTCATACGTGACTTGTGGAAAAATGTTTACTGCTGCTCCGGTGTCAATCTCCAGAACTATTGGTTGATCGTTAATTACACCATTTAATATACATGGAGATACATGCTGTTTTTGTGTAATGGATAGTAGATTATGGATTTGTATATTGTACGTATATGGAAATTGGGAAATTAGTTATTAGGCAAGATATTGTAGTCATGTTTGGTACCATTTTGTAGCTCTTATTATGTGTGATATAGTAATACTGTTGTAATTGATGTATCTTTCTTTGTAAACATTTTATTTGCATAATTCACATTCACTTTTCATACTACGTTAGACAGAAAATTAACGTTAGAGCATCTGCACCGTCCTCGCCCGGAGATCTTGGTCAGTTGAAGCCAGCCAATTAGGTTTGAGGGGCTGCTCCAGTTTCGAGTCCTCTGAGGTGTCAGGGCGCGAAAATGGTGATCTTAAGCTAAGAACGCGCTTTTTTTTAACAGTACGATATGGGGACGACTAGAAGGCAGATCGGTTAAACACTTTATTTTGTTCACTTCAAGTTGATTACCAGGGAACGGGACTTAGTCTTAATTTTCACTTTAACGAAATGGCGAACTGAGCGTTTAGTCAGAGTTAAAATTCGCAGGGAGGAATAATTCCCATTGCGTCGCTCTTTTTCATTTCAATTTTTTTTTTAAATAGTCAGGAACGAAATCTGCCTATGGTTCCGGCTGCAATTCGAAAAAGATCTATGAAGACAAAGCTGAGAGACAGGCAAGTATCCGCCGTACACCCTTTTCGATTGTGTGAACTTGTATATTTACGATTTGTTCGGGTGGAGCAGTGCTAATTAGTTAGTTGAAATTCCGCGGTTCCTCTGGGTAAAAGTATTTTCTTGAAGAACATTTTTTTAAAATGAAAGAGCCTTCTGCAATTAGAGTGTAATATGGCTCTTTAAGATTTTAAGAAATTCACTTTCTTTTCTTTTCTTCCTTGTAAAATGGTCAATGTCCTCCCATACTCTCTATAAAGACCCTAGAATTAAATGATTAAACAAATAGGAAGTTTTGTTCTTTGTACTTCAGTGTCCGTCTTACTTCAGTCCATGACTTTTTTTGTAAGACAGGGAGCATGATCTAAAATTATAGACAGAAGATTTTTGTTATTATCCCACTAAAAAAAGAACTATCCAATTTTGCCTAGTAATTCATTTCTGATCTTGTTGAAAAAAGATAATTCAAAAGAAACAGAGCCAGATCGTCGATAGAGAATCCCTTTTTTACACAACCTAGGCTAAGGGATGAGAGTGGAGTGAAAAATTGCAATACTAACAAGTGTGTGAGTGAGTGCAGTAAAATGCAGAGCAAAGAATATATTTTTTTTCCTAAATAAGATCTTTTACGTTATTTACTGGTTAATCTAAGGGATGAATAATTCCCAGTCTAGCACATAATTCAATTTTTTATCTGTAGCATAGTTGAAGAATGCAAACTAATTTCCACTTTTTCTCCTACACTATAGATAAGGAGTAGTTAGGCCCGAATAAGTGGCTAGTTTGTAAGGCTTTACATGGTAAATTTCTTATGTCTATTGGTTATAAGTAAGTCAAATGGGTTCATAATAAATATGTGTGAGAGAGAAGAATGTAAGTGACTACACAACACTTAGAGTGATTTACAATACCTTACAGAAACCGAGGTATTAGAGTATCCCCTGTAACTCACAGATCGCCTGTCTCAATTTATCGTTTGAACTATCCCCAACTTTAGAGCTGCTGGGGGGAAGATTAAAGGATCTCCGGATTTAATTAGAGTACTTACTTTAACTTCGATTGAGAGAAAAGCTTGAAATAGGAAGAATATAAAAGATTGCTCTAACTCGCCTAGTGTATTTTTGGTGTCAAAGCTATTGTTTTTCTGCATCCATTTATCATTATATTTATTGCCTGCGATCCAGATTGGCACTGGGAAAGCACGAGACGATCCGCCATTTGGTGAGTTATCCCAGAAGAGCTGAGCGTAAGTTTATCCGTGGGTTATAACATATATTAGCAAAATCCTAATTTTCTCCGTTTTATGAGAACGTTGTCTAGACGGTTCTAGGCTGGCTCCATTCCGGGCACTTCGATTTATTTTAATAAATAATATATTTTTATAATTTTCATTCTCTGCACCAGCTTCCCATTAGCAGAAAAACTTCCTAAGGTAAGAAACCAACACTCACGCCTCATATTTATTGCTCTGAGTTCCAATTCTTCTTGGGATTGTATAATTTGACTAGCATCCTGGTTCTTATTTTTTCATTTATTATTACTTTATTTAGTAAATGATTGGATTTTACCCAACCATTGAGTATTTTGGATGTGATTTGATCCCAATTTCTTACTGTAACCTGTTTTTCAAAGGACATTCTGAATTAAAGTATTTGTACACTTCCAGTAATGAATTCGATCGTTAATCCGAAGTCGTCAGTAATTAAGGTGTATCAGATGGCCGTTTTAGGTTAGGTTCCAAACCAAACTTTCGGTAACGAAACCTTGCAAGCTTAGTGAATCGCTTATATATTTTTACTGGAATGGCAGTCAGAGATGGTCAGGAGAATCAGTTGCCTGACGCTGTAAATTCTTGCAGGGTGAAAATTATATAATTCACTTACAGATCATTTCTGTGTACATATGTATGTTACAGGCAACAAATATTCCACCAGTAAATTGTTAGACTGCAGAAAGAAGTGTTTCGAAAATACGCAATAGCTGAAGCAGGAGAAGAAGACCTGTGAGAGAATGAGTATCACAAAGAAGATAAACACCAAAGGAATATCCGGACTACAATTTTCTTTCTGGGTCGAGCCTCAATGTTGTTTGTAGTCAGTGATTCTGCCACACCCACCAATATGGGTGTCATCCCTCCATTTTTTTTTAGTATACACCCCTAACTCACACATTTTCATGGTTAAAATTCTGTAGAAACTCTGCTACTCTCTAGTTACACCCTCAAATTGTAGCTTTACACCCCTGTGAACTGAAAATCCTGGTAGAATCTCTGTACGTGATTGATTTACTTGATGGCTAAAGCATGACATTAATAAATTTAGTTTTGAGTTCAGTCTTTGTGAAAGCACTAAACTTCATCTGTTATCAATTCACCAAAATTAGTGCCTTCTTTCTATTCCATTTACTTGTAGAATTTATTTTCATAGAGTTGATATGATCTTTCAATGATGTTTGAATATCGTATCAAAGGAGTAATGCTCACTCATATTGCAGTAAGAATAAGTACTTTTATTGTTCTGCAGGGGTTTTGATCGTATTGTAGATTTTCTTCTACAAAAGATGGCACTAAATATGCAAAATATATTCAGCTCAGACTGTAAAGAAATGTGAACTATTCATTGGAACAAGATTAAAAATTCAAAGAAGAAACAATATATTTTGAAGGGCGTGTTTGGTTTCAGCTCTGTTTTAGGTATATTCATAAACATATATTTGCCTATATGAATACTCGGGTGTATTCTTACATTGCTGTGTCCTTTTTACGATAAAATACATGAGCAACGTTAATTTAATTCATTTCCTGAAGTCATACAATGACATAATTTTGTACAGCGAAATAAGTCGGGTGACATTACAATATTTCATTGTTACATTCATATATTTATTTATTTTAGAAGCATATTTTAATATTTTTTAATATGAAATTCTTTATCCTAAAATATTAGCGTGCAAATATTGTGTTTGACTGGTTGCAGAACACTTGAAGAATGTCTGTTATTTTCGTGACATTGTCGTACGTTAACTTGAAATGTGTGATGAGTCGTTAGTTCCATGGATAGCTTTCTCAAGTTCTCATTGTTTCGAGAATGAGCTGCAACAAAATATGACAATTTAGATTATCTGTACGTTTCATGTACTATGTTTTCTACTTATTTTGAGTACCCAATTCCAAAAGGTGAAGCGTTGATTGATTCTTATCGACCCAAGAAAAGACTGTCACCGTCGAGAATGTATACGAAACCGTGTTACAGGAAGATGCCGGGGAACTGGTTGCGAAGAAGTTAGAAATTTAATCCAGCTCAGTCTGTCCGTCCATATGTCTGTTAGTCTGTCCGTATCTAGAATTTAAATCTAAGGAATTACAGAGAGTACAGAACTGAGTGATGTGTCTGTCGTTCGCAAGGTCTTACCTAGACTAACTCAGAACCACTGGAATTATTCTCCCAATCTATTTGTTTTAAATCAATAGCTCAAAATACTTATATTTCGTTAGACATGTCGACATCAAACTTAGTATAAACATTATTCGACACAACGGAAAAATACCGACCCACCGCAATTCTCAGTGTTGCCAAGTCAATTTTCTATAAAATTTAATATTTCAGATTGTTTCCATTACGTTAGACATAACATCACACAAATTGGCATTCGAAACAATAGAAAAATATTGTGAGTGTCTTGGTTTCCATGTATTCCGTTGTCAGGGTTGCCAATCTATTTAAAAATGAATGTTTATTTATCTGACATGGTATCAAGGATCCAGAGCCTCCTCGATTTTTAGTAGAATCGGAGCGCTAACATGGCTTCTTCAAGTTCTGTTTGCGTGGATTATTTTAGTAGATTATTTAATTATTATTTCAAAATAATTACTCCTTTTGTGAAGCAATTGTGGATGCTTTTAGATTCTTACATATACTGAACTGTTATGGCAACGATGATTCTTATGAAGTACTCTATAATGTAATATTGGGATTGGCAAAAAACGCCTAACATTACAAATATATTATTTCTTGGAGTCTGTACATGTGCCAGTGATTAAAGGAAATCAAACTAGCTGTGCACACACAAGGCTTCACCATTTGACAGTGTTCAATGACTTCCAACTCCATGATCAACACTTGCTTATAAAAACAGAACTTAAGAAATCATCTTCTATTTTAGGACAGGGTCGTTTTAGTCCAGTTTTTTGGACAACTTTCCTTACAAATATGATTCTAGTCCTTCACAAATACAATACACAAACTGATAAATCAGCGCAAAGACTCAGTACACGACGAGGACTCTTCGTCCACTGTTGTTTATATCACAAGCTAACTATTGTGCAATCTACAGTGTTGTAAGCTTAGAAGTGTCGGAATTTCCCAACTGTCGGTAATACCCCAAATGACCATATTATAACTGAGAGGGTACTAAGACAACAAACAGACCAATGCAAAGAGTAAAGTGATTTGTTAACAATAATCTTCAACATAAAGTTTTCCACGTGTCAATAAAATTAATTGTGACTGAGAAAATTATACACAGTACAAAGAGAAGAACAAATAAAACCATAACTAGAAAGAACATAAAAAGGAAATTAATGTAATCAACGGTGATAGAATATTTTAGTATTGTATGAAATTGAACCAATTATTCTCTACTCGCAGTGGTGCTTAAGACCAAATCTTACCTCGAAAGACAACCAAAATATATTGGAAGGAGCATACAAGATCACATCAACAAAGAAGATACAGGATTTCAATGTCATGCTACACACGGGAAATGGGGGAAAGGTAAAGCAAATGTTGAAAATATGTCTCACAGGTACTCTATGATCTGAAACACATGAAGGAGTGTGTCCTGAGAAATTATTGTCATATTAAGAAGAAAGCTTTGTACCATTTGCGCTAATGTTTGAGGGCGTGTCGAATAAGTACTTGAGATGTTCCCACAAGAATAAGTCAAAGAGAGGGAGAGAGAGAAAAAAGAGAAAGAGAGAGATTGAGAGCGGGCTTGGGATGTAGTCTTCAAGATGAAAATGCGCTGCAACAATCTTTAAATCATCCTACAAAAAGTTAAGGCACTATTCCTTCAAAAAAGACACCACTACTTAAAAAGTCAAATAATTTCGATATAAATAGCAATAAACATAACACTGGTATTGGTCTTTTATTTCTAAAAGCACACTCGCTTTCTTCAAATCAGCTATACCAACTCTTAGGCTCACGAAAATCGTGAAGGATACAAAGAAACTTTGAAATTTATTAATGATTAAATCCTAGTATTAAATTTTATTAAAATAATAGTAACCTATGTAAAATTATTCATCTATATTAACGGCAGATATTAAGAACACTTTATCAATTACTAATAACGGGTGAAGAAAGAGGTAGCAACAAAAGGTTAAATCACAGGAGAACCCCCCTAAATCCGCTGGCTTCAATGGAGATTCCCACCCAGTTCTGATGTGCTGTGTTAAAATTTCCCGAGATAATCATAAAGTAAACAACAGACACGAGATGCCACTAACAGCCATGAAGATAAAATGAGGAGAGAAAAGTATTGTGAAAAGTAAATTAATAAAATGTAATGCAGCAGATATTCTCAAATTTATTTGTTCTCTTCAGATGTTACAAATTATGTGTATTTTTGTGACATTCATATTTTAGTATGATGTATTTCATAAAAACGCCTATAGCACTAGTAAAGAAGATTTTATTACAATGACGCCAGCCTATTTAAATCTGTATTATAGATTTACGTCTGTACTTTCGAGAAAAGAATTGAACGCATCCTTGGAATAATTTCTTCATATAGTACAACATATTTTCTGTGGACACCTATAATATATGATAAGAACAAAATGTTTCACAGATGCCCGAAAAATGTACAAAATCAGTCGCTTGTTTCTGCAGCAAAATCACAAATATCCAGATTTGAATTGCAGATGGTTGTAAGATTCTCCTTCAAATATGTCAGAGAGTGAAAATTAAGGCTGAATCCAAGTAGGTTTTCCCGCCTTTTTCCTTTTTCGTCAATAATTCAACTTTGAGTGCAATTAAACAGAGAATAACTTTCACAAACTATAGTTTGTTTCTTACGTCATTAATGAATACCATTATCTTTAAAGAAATCTTAACAAAAACTTCAAATCTATGTCAATAGCCTTTTGGGACAGTTTCATGTCCCAAAAGTGTGTTGACATAGTTTTTAATTTTCTGTTAACTTTTATTTCAAATTAATGGTATTCACTATTCAAGTACGTAACAAACTATAGTTTGTGGAAGTTATTTTCTGTTTAACTGCACTCAAATTTGAATTATTGATGAAAAAGGCGGGAAAACCTACTTGCATTCAGCCTTAATGTAAATATTAATATTGATTTAAAATTATTTTTGGCCTTCTGGCACATTGTCGGTCTACGCTAAAGTGCCTGAAGCCCAAAAAAAGAAATTGAAAAGGAAGTGTTCACACCTTAAATGTGTGTTTTCTCACAACTTAAAAAAAAATGGACTTTAATTCTTCCCCTGTATTCATTTGTATTTCTAAAACATTGATAGGCTATAGGACCAGGAACGTTGCTAGGCAATAGCAAATACTAGGCCATACTGCAGTTTAATGCTGTAGAAACAATTTGCATTTTTGTGCAACTCAAAATTATTTATAAATAGTGTGATACATATTTATGGAAATATATGGGTTACCATGTCAGATATATAAACATTCATGTTTAAATACATTGGCAACTCTGACAACGGAGTTCTTGGGGAACGGAGACACCCACAGTATTTTTCAGTTGTGTCGAATAATGTTTATACTAGGTTTGGTGCAGATATGTCTAAAGAATTATAAGTATTTGGAGCTATTGATTGAAAAAAAATATGTTGGAAACACTGATCCACTACACCACCGAAGAATGGTTAGAGATACTTTGAGCTAGTCCAGGCAAGACCTTTCCAACAACACATCACTCTTTGTAGTTCCTGAGATTTAAATTCTGGATACGGACAGACTAACAGACACAGGGACGGAAGGACTGAGCGGAATTAAAAGGTTCCTTTGGCTATACATTTGCGATCAAGGGACCTAAAAAATCAGAAACTAAATTCACTTGAGAGAAAATAATGAAACATATGGAAATGCACTTCGTTAAAATGTAAACAATTCCGCTGCTAAATAGGCGAATCTCGGGGATAAGACTTTCATAAATGATTATTAAAATTAGAAGAAATGCTGAAAAAATAAGATACGATTTTAGCAAGAGCATTGGCGACTGCAATACGATTAAATGTGATTAATATAGTTCTTCTACAAACGATAATTTTCTGGTGGCTACCAGTCCCCCATAATTAGACAAGTTGGATCTATTTATTGTTTTTAGCACAATGTAAAGGAATGCCCTTAAATGTATTTACCTATAACTAAGCTTCTATCCACAATGTGTAGACTAAACTTGTAAAATTCAAAGTCCAACATGTCTAATTATGTATTAGCTACTCATGGTAGGGGTGTCGCGCTTGCCAAAGGCGCTCATTGTAGCTGGCTTTCGATACGATAATACAAGGACTACCCAAAGTTTCTAAAAGCATGATAATTGTTCAAATTGTAGTCGCGAAATTTCAAGTTTCAATTTTGAAAAATAGTTAAACTCTGCTGCAAATCCTAACCAATAAATTGTAGTATAACCTGGATAGTAAGAAACGAATCTACGACCGTATTGGAAACGGTTGGCCAGAATCTCAAAAGTCAGCTTTTCATTCCAAGGTAAACATTTTACATGTTTTTCTGTGAGGCCATGCAAAATGTTAAACATATCACTATTTTATTGTTAGATCTTTAAATACAAGAAAATTGGGTCATGGATTAAAGAGGCAAGTACTTTGAATGAAAAGGGTTTTAACACTGACAAAGTGTAAATTAGCAGCTAATGAGTTTCGATATCCAATTAAAATAATTAGGCTAATAAAATGACATCGAAACACACACTATAGCAAAAGTGAAAACAGAATTGAATTTTTTTATGGGCTTTAGATATCTAAGACTCAGGCCGGGATAGGGGAGGGGAAAGGATTCGCGAAGGGCCTATATGTTCAAGGTGCCATCCCGGCATTTGCCTGGTGGGACTGAGGAAAAAACCTGTCAGGATCGTCGGTCGCTGGGATCCAACCTACGACCTCCCGAATGTTACGCCAAAGCTCTACCATTGAGCCACGGTTGCTCGGTGTGAAAATAGAAGAAGTAGAGGAAGAGTTTTTTATAATCAAGAGGAGATGGCTTGTCGACAACACTATACATTTTAGCTCTACATCACGCTATCAGAAACTAGACACAACAGGAACAATAATTTACAATCTAGCCAAATCTGCGCTTATGCAGATGATGTAGCGATAGTAACAAGATCAGAGGAGATTCAGAAGAAATACATTCGATTGGAAGAAGCAGCTAATTAGATAGGTCTATAGACAAATACGAGTAAAACCAAATATATGACGAGAACATCGGAAGAAAGAAAGAAAGAGGACAATCACAATTGAAAGTAAAGAGTTTGATTGCGTCAATACATTTGATTGTTTAGGTATGCTAATCGACAATCAGAAGAATACAACAAATGCTATCAGAGAACAAAAGCAAATTAAAACAGTTTACGGATATTTGAAAGGAAAGTAGTAAGAAAAATCTATTGACCAAAGAAGAAGAATGAAGAATAGGCCATAACGAAGAAATAAACGAAACTTTGAGAAATGAAGACATTGCTAGATTTATAGAAGCAAAGAGATTGAGATGGTTAGGACAGGTCGAAAGAATGGAAGACCATCGTCTACCAAACAAAGATGGAAGAAATGATCCAC
>JAGDQP010003523.1:59787-93151 GCA_022664845.1 Lepisma saccharinum | reverse complement strand
ATATATGTAAAAACAGTTGTTTTTTTCTTTGCAATCAAAATTTCTACGATTTAGACATGATTGCATTTACTTTTCGATATACTGTGAACATTTTCTGCTGGCGCGTACTATTTTGTCTCCCCGAGAACTTTAATTAATAACAGAACATTGATAAGTTTGCAGTAGAAAATTGAGTATACTAAATCGCAAAGTCTTCAGTTACATTGTTTTTTTTTTTACACAAGGCATTCACATCGGTACATCTTCCAAGTTTACACTTCACTATATGTCACTAAATATTCGTCTTTATTTATGAAATGGTACCCATTCCTCTTCCTGTCTCAAAGATGTATTCCAATTTTTATAACTGGGGATAAACCTTCAATGTGTTTTCCTAAGAATCATCCAATTATCACATGAACAGCGACTGAATCGATCATATTTTGACTTTCCTCCGATAATGATTTTCTGTCGTGGCTCTCTTGTATAGCTTCATAGGTATAGTTTTTAAGTCCAACAAGTTGTACAATGCACAATATGGCAACACCGGACCATTATTCGATATAGATTTAAAATAAACGTTCCATATGTTGGGTTTGCCACGCATATTAGTCCAGCGTTGTCAAGTTGTACAATTTTTAGACTTGGAAAAATTTTACATCGACCATTTTCTCTGAATCTGATTGTACACACGAGCATCTCGCGATCGGAATTTCTGAGCTGGATGTGTAAAGGGAACCGACCTGACCTGACCTAACCTAACCTAACCCATGATTGCTAATTAAGCTAATCTACTTAAAAATGCAAGAAAACATATATTAATAATAAATGTCAACATATAGAAATGCATTTTGAAAGGAAATAATAAAGAAAAAAAATAATGCACTCGCCGAGATTCGAACCCGGGTTTTCTATTCAACAAGCCGATGCTTTACGTATTACGTAACAATCCAGTTACGAGGCAAGTAAGATGGCGGTTCCCTGTAAATTCCGAGAGCGAAACTTTCTATTGTACACCACACTATTCACTAAGAAACTTAGAAAACTTGTTCAAAACAATAGGAATTCGAAAATATTCTATCGTAATATGAAAAATCTTTTAACAATACGATCAGAAAAAAATGGCTTAATTGTTACATACTTCATTTCTTCACGGTTTATATTCTTGCCAACACAGTAAGTTCGTTTTGAGAACCACTTTATGTACTATCGGCGCCAAAAGTAAGTATCCACCTCGATTTCACGCTCAAACGTATGAAGCATTAAGACAGTACTGTACTCTTCCCCCCCCCCCTCCCCCTTCTCTCTCTCTTTAATTTCTCATAAAGACACAATGCCAACTTTCATGTTCTCCTATGCTTAAGCAACTTAATTAAAGTTTGATTGCAATTAGGATCCATACATTTAAACTTGAAATCTAGGTGGATACTTACTTTTGGCGCCGATAGTACAGTGTATTGTGTGAAAACGTGTTAGGAGGTAAGTTATCTTATCTCCAGTCCCCGAAAGACAAGGAACTATTTTGTTTCTAATACCGTACTGTACTTCTACCAACATACAGCCATGTCAAATTCGTCTACACTAACATGCCAAATAATACAAACAAATCAATCCAAACAACATGCAGAAATAAATAAAATGAATTACTTTAAAAATGGCAAAAATGAGAATCTAACTAACAAAAACTTGTATCATACTTTTAATTACTTAATAGCAATTATTAAATCTATACGAAAATTGGAACTACTTTCTTCCTATTTATTTTTAAAATATAGAAAATCATGCATTATTTGTGTCTTCACAACAAAATACATCAATTAAAATAAAAGACAAAATATACAAAAGAAAAGAGACTTTTATAGCTAAATACAGTAAGGTGTATTGCATGCATATCTCCACTAAGCACGTCATACAATAAGTGTGAAGTTATACAAGTTTGCACAAACCATTAGCGACTGTTAGTGGAACATGCACCTCATACGAAGGTCATTCAACAAGTTAATCTCCAGACTTTCACTTACAAATGCAGTAACGCACATTTCCTATGTTGCAATACGTAACATTGAAATCATGCTTGGCTTTCAGTTGAAATCGCTTCGAACCCAGCCTCCGTGACCAAGTTGTTAACGGGGCCGATTTCGGCTCATCACTTAAGAAGGAAAGCGGATTCGATTCCTGTTGCCGTCATGCTCATAACTTTTCTCAGTTTCACAAGGCGAATGCCGGTATAGGACCTTAACTTAGGCCTTAGAAGATATCTTTCTTGCCGCAATTCGTTAAAAAAGGTGGCATGTACAACACTAAAATACATTTTAATGTGGCCCTGTGCAAAGAATTATTGATTTTTATTTTAAGGCCTTTAGGCATCTAAACTCAGGCCGGGATAACGTAGCGGAGAGGATTGAGGCAGGTAGACGGTCAGAGCTTATTTTGTAGGTACCATCACGGCATTTGCCTAGTGTGACTGAGAAAAAACCCTGGGAAACTAAGTCAGGATGATCGGTCGCTGGGATAGATCCCAGGACTTCCCGAATGCTAAGCCAACATTTTACTACTGAGCCACCGACGCTCGGTTTGAAAAAGATGAGAAAGTCGATCTATTTCCATCGTATGATGACAAAATTATCAAATCAGAGATGTTATCTGAAACACGTGTAAATCACCGAGCGTTAGGCCAAAGTCAAACCATACGAAATATTAGATCACACGACGTTCGTTATTTAAACAGATATTGCGAATGCTCCAACAAGCAAAGCAAATATTAACTTTGAAATATGGATTCGAAATAGCAGCAGTGGCCAATCTCAGCATAAGAAGAGAAGATGAAACCTTTTCGGATACTTCTTTTTATTTTATTAGTGCCTCTTCAGCTACATCACGTTGATAAAAATGCCAGGAAATATATGTTGCATGTAAGAATGATTGTGTAAGAATGTTGTTTTTGCTTTTATATCTATGTAGGTTTCCTGAGTAAAACAAATGACAAACGTACAAATTTTGCACAACAAGGACAGAATGAATTAAATCTTACATTATTAAAGGTACACACAATTCCATTAATTCCACTCTTGAATTAATTATCAGTCAAAGATACCATAAACAATCAAACAAGCTAGTTTTCAGTATTAAAAAAAACAACATAATATACAGATAAAGATTTACTGAGTTGAAAGACTCACTAATGAGCAAGGAAATATGACACTGATTTATAGACTTTGGTGTCAAGTTTCAAACTTGTAATAAATTTGTTATTGTTTGGCTGTCTAAATAAGCACTATTTTATATCTGGGCTTGAGTTTATTATCTTCAATAAGTTTGTTTGCAGAGAGAAATTCTGCTCTAAGCTTTCACAAACACATTGTAGGATAAGCAAAACTGGTAAACTTTGTATTTTGGGGCCATTCTAGTAATTAAAGACTTCAGCCCGTCTCGATTTATTAGCTAAGTTTCTAAAATCACGCTCCAGTGGTGTTCCGAACTCAGGACCTTGGAGACACTAACCTGATGTCTTAGACCACACGGCTACGACGGTCATTCTGTAGGGTAGGTATAGTGGCTTGTGCTGAACTGTGCATGTTAGTACTACTTTGACTAAATTTCATTTAGCCTATGGTGTTCATAAGTATAGATCTAACCGCACCTAAATTAAATTACTGGGAACTAAACTTCGACTTGTAAGTTGTAATTCGATGGCAATGTATTATTTTCAAATATCTGAGAGCTTTCTCAATGATGTTTTGTGAACCAACCGTGCTTCCATTTGGTAAAGGCATCACAGATAGTGTAAATGAAGCGACCTACGTGAACATACCAACTGAAAATCTTCGATCACCCCACGTGAAGTGAAAATTTGGAAAGTGAAGGAACACATTGAACTTGCAACTGAAAATGATCGACGGTCAACCTTGAAATGCACACCAAAAGCACCCAGAAGGAAACTAAGCTTCCTAGAGATATGCTGGAGCTTTTTCAAATAGATTCTAAGTACAGTCGTGGCCAATATGCTGATTAGTGACGTTACAGCACATTTTTTCTCCCCTCCCGAAAGTACGGAGAAACAGTGAGAGCGAACGAGGGTAAATTAGCTAGTCGCGCGTCGAATGTGCGCTGGCAGCAGTATTGCCAACCGTGCCAGAATTCCGTGGACGAAGCAACAACAAAGGAAATATATAGGAAACATAGCGAACTTCTGACATATCCAAATTTAATTTAAATAGCTGATGTTTCTTCAGTCATATTTAAAACAATAACATCGGGAAATAATCTTTTCATACGCTTCTTCCTATTCAGTTTTCATGTATATTATCCGAGTTTTCTTGCCCGAAAAATATGTGGACTGAACCTTCTGCTTCTCTGCTTCGTAACCAACTCCATCCTATTACTGGCAGTGTAGGCATAACGAGCATTGTTAGCAGTATACTTTGTTGCTATAGATAAAAACATTACCTTGTTTTGAACTCTGTTACGGTAAATATGACATTCATCTCTGATGTATAACATAGGGGCAAGCTTCCCCATTCAAATAAATAGTAAGGCCAAAGAAGGAAGGGTAAAGTAGAGGGGCACACGGTGACTATTGCTCGTAGTCAACGAGTAGTAGTGGTCGGTTTGACTAGTAGTATCGCCGAGTACCAGACGGGCTAACTGTGACGTCACAGACTTCCCAGTTGGCAATAACTTGTTTTAGTGGTTTCGAGGCAACTAAATATTCCAATTCTGCCAAATCAGCGATGAAGACTAAAAAAAATTATTTTCCAATGTAAAGCTATCCCCTGTACGACACGCATGCGCCGTGAACGGCACATGGAGGATGTGGAGAACCGTCTTTACCTTTTCAAGGTGCCCACGAATACCAAGGACACTCTGGTACTCAATTTGATAGGAGGCTGAGTGCACCTTAAAGCACCAGGTATGACAACACTGCGAGAAAAGTCTCCAGCGTCCTGGCCGGGATTTGGACTCGGGCCCGCCCGATTCGTAGTGAGACGCGCTACCGTTTGAGCCACGGCGACTCATTTCCAATGTATGAGTGTGCATATTAATATATATTTCCTTGAATATTCTCTCGTTCACTCTACAATAACGTAATATATATATATATGTTTGTAGTAACTTTATAATATTATTATCATAATTAATACATATTACCAACAATAATAAATAATTACGATTTTTTTTTAATCTGGCTTCAGATTCGTAATCAACGACAACTTACAGATACCATATGAGTTGATTGACAGAGATAAATGGTGAAAGACGGATTATTTGATTTATTGGTTCACGCCGACGTAAAGGACTAGTTCCATTCTCGAGACATCAGAGGAGACGGACGTGGGAAAGACGTCGCCCACTGCCTAATTCGAAGGCACAATCCCGGGCAGTAGTCTGGTGTGACTAGAGAAACTCTGAGAAAATCTCAATACGGACGGTAGGACGCTGGGCCCGAAACAGATTTTTCCCGAATGAGAAGAAACTCTATACCAACTAAGCTACGCCGATCCGTTGCCTCTCTGAAGTTAATAAACTACTGATTAAGCAAAGTAAGGATTTAAAAAAAAATGGATTATACTAACGCCAAATTTGAAACTTTTTGCTAGTTTATTTAATTTTAGACATAACTAAGTACATGTTTGTTTTTAACTTGTCTTAGCTTTAAATTCAAGATACGAACCTATCACTCGTCTGAGTATGTAGTCGTAGTGCTGGTGGGGGGGGGGGGAGTAAAGGCAATACGAGACAAGCATACTATTACTATCACTGACTTATGTTGACTAATATTCAATCCTGCAGTCATCGAACAACGTAATGATTACGGCAACTATATCTAAAAATAGAATAATATTGAATCAGTCCGCAATGTTCAATAAATAATGTCGCTAAAACAATAGGCTAGGTGACTAATATACTGAATGACCTTCGCAATTAGCTGTGGATAACTATATACATACGAGGTAAGTCTAGATGCACGCTATGAGACAGTTAGTAGTCATACTAATAACCTTCATTCTTTCCCACGTTACAAATGTGTCATACAACACCCTTGTCCCATTCCGTAAAGAGGTAATTGCATTTTTCAGCAGTCTATTGAAAAAAGAGACCAGAGGAAAAGCCTGAAAGAAAACCAATTTGAGACACACACACACATACATACATAAAAATATCTGTTCAATGTTCAGCAATTACATTTGGGATACAGAAACATACTAGAATGGAGAATAACAGATATAAAAAATAATCAACTATAGATATGAACACAATAACAACAGAATATATAAACATCAATATATATAGTGAAAGAATATAAGCAATTCCTTTTCTTGCCTCAGCTTTTATATAAAAGGAAAAAAGAAAAACTGCTTCCTTCATGCAGAAAGGTGAATATTTGACATGTTCGGAATTCCAAAATATTTCGGAATTGTGATCAGAATCCCACCGGAATATTGACATTTCGTTACACCGGAAGTTGAGACTTTGAAATTCCAGAATCCAAGGGCGTCCGAATTCCGGAATTCACTTGGGGACTTCCGAACATACAGAAATCTGAAAATATTGTTACATTTTTCGTAAACGGGAAAATAAATCTGGGGGGGGGGGGGGGGGGGGAGAAGGAAATTTAAGGCTAAACCGAGAAATGGCAAAGTACTTTTTCGGAAGTCGAATTGTTTTCCCCGAAAGCAGTCAACCCTACTGGACACAGTTTTCTTCTTCCTAACAATTTATTTTTAGTATAAGAATTTCTCACGTAATGCTGGCAATGTATCCCAAAGAAACTCAAAAAATTGGTTTGAGAAATACTGAGGGATGCAGAAGTGTAGAAATAGAGTTGCACTTAATAATCAGAGAAAAACTCAAGGTAAGAATATATCCCAAACAAAAAGCATTTTCTCTCTCTCTCTCTTTTTTTTTTTTTTAAAAAAAAAAAAGCACCCTAGTTTTCAAGATTTAGCGTCAAACTTGCAAGCCTTCTTCCCAGTACACACCCATCGAAATCAACCAAGATACAGACAGGACAGATGGGCGGTTGAGATCAAGGTATACTTTTAAACTATGAATTGTACCATCTCGCTTCCGGATTTAGTCTATATTTGAGAGACAGGTATGTTTCATATGGTTCAGTTGATCGTAATTAGTCATGGGTTTACGTGTTCTGCAAAATTACGCCAGATGGCATAGCTAGCTGTAATGCAATACATGTTGCAAAGATACAATAAATATTCCTTGCTGACATTGGAAGAGAATTAGGTTAAGATGTCATGGAAAGACGTCCCCATCTTCAGAATTCAAGGACTACGATGCCATAACGTGTGTCTGAATGCCACAAGAGATTTGTTCATAGTAGAATGTCAGCGGAAGACAATTTCAGATCTGGACGGCCATCAAGAGCACATATTGCTCATAATATTGAGCGCATCAGGAAAATGATATGAAGACCGTCCGTGTCCTGACACGAATGTTACACGACAAACTTTGTGTCAATCGATTCCAATGCAACACAAGTTTAGAGCAGGATATGCGAATTACGAAGCTTAATGGAAGAATCGTCCCTTACACAAGAAGGCTCACTGAGCAACAATTACTTCTGAACTCCTACAAAAAAAAATAAAAAAAAAATGTCTAGCCATGGATGCGCATTTTCCAGACTGTTTTTATCTATTTTCACACAAAATCTAATGTTCATCCACCTTCCTCTTCAATATTCCTTCCCAACAAGAAAAATTGCGCCACAGCCGTGAATTGTATGTTGCTATGTGCCGTCCTGCCACCTAGCGGAATTTCGCATAACCCCTTTCATGGTCAGTTCTGATCTCTATACAGAATACACAGCCCGTGAATTATTACAGTCAATAGGAACAAACTAGAACGTAACTAGTTCTCAAATATAGACTCTGCCTCGAACAGTTCTAAGCAAAGTGATTAGCGTTAATAGCGTTTCACACTGCTACCTTCCCCGTCCCGATCTGAGGCAGTAATGTTCACCACTGGGCTACGGAAACAGTGCATTAAGTACGTAAGGAATTCAAAGGTTGCCTTACTTTCTTAACAGTTGCCACCCAAATTCAGATCCTATAGTACGGTGGTAGCAGTTTATGCAGATCCTCTTCAAAGAACCTGTAACAAAACCATGCAGAACAGTTCTCGAAATTTGATGAGATTCATCAGTGATGATAGTGAAATCGTGAAACGGCGCAAGATTTGGTTGACTTTGGTGATTGCAGAAGTTCATCAGTCACAGTTAAGTGTCGTCTTCGTACCCCTCCCACTCCCTTGTCATTATGCGCATTTGTGCACTGAGACTCATCATCGATTGTATCATGTGTATGGTGATAGGTTTGGGTAATAGCTCTATGAGAGATTGGTGCAGAAAACACTGAGGAATGTACGCTATCCAGCTCAAGAATAACAACTTGCTGTACAACTTAGCGGTGTCGTTCTTTGACGAAGGTCTACAAAAGCTAGTGCCACCGTACGATACGTCCCTGATTTCGGGCGCCAACTATGTGAAAAAGTAGCATACGTAATATCTCCCTGAGACATTTTTTTACCTCTTTCTTCTCTTTCTCTAGTGAGTATAGCAGAGAGGTTGAGTTTCGAAAATCTCTCATTTCTCACTAGAGTCTAAGGAACGTACAATGGAAATCATCAAAGCACTAGTAACATCTTGCTCTTAACGGTGTACTGTTTTCCAAAAGGTTCTTCGCAAGTTGTCTCGATGGTCTAGTTGCTACAGCATTGGTTTGTCGCGTGGGAGACGGGCTCCATCCCCTTTCAAGTCAACTCCCCCCCCCCCGCTTTCATATGCGTACATTAATTATTAATAAATGATCTATTTTTTTCGACATTTTCAATATCTTAACGTACTATGCTTGCCACTTTCCTATACTTCTTTTCTCAAAAATCAAAACTTTCTTGCACTTTACACACACGTAATATCAAGAAAGCGAAGGAGGGTTTGTTAAATTAAGGATAGATTACTATTTTTATTAGTACGCATAAAGATCAACTCAGCCGCTAGATCTTTCTCTTTCGCCTACTTTTAGCTGGTGGCCATATTGTTTCCAATGTACTTTCCCTAGACGTATCTCTACATTCTCTCGTCAGCACTGTTTATCACGCGATATTTGTTTTGTTCTACAACCTGCCTGAATCAACGAATACATTATTCTTCAACCACTCTAGCGAGAGAACAAGTGTTGTTGATGTTTCGGATACAGAGTCCGTCTTCAAGGAATTAGATACATACAGTTACACAGGACTCGATCGATACACACGACTCATATAGCTACGCACGGCTATGGCTTCAATCACTCCCGCTATTGCTAGGCGTGACAAACACACAGAAATAACTTCATTCCCATGCTTTAACTACCTTAATTTCACTTAAAATGGAGACAGTGTCCGAAGCGCCAGAAACATTCTTTCCTTCACATGAGTACTGAACATGCATTACGTACTATTTCACACGTAGTAATTTCTTTTAAAGTAAAGCACCTCCATACTGTACACCATATAGAAAAATAATACCCAACAGTCACCAGTGACAAATCACTATCAAACCGTCACATTTAAAATCCACAATTATTCATAATCAGCACAAGAACCATCCCAGTACAACTCAACAATACAAGATTTCATGCAACCTTTATGAAAACAATTAACCAATCAATTCTTCCCTTTTTTGCTGTTATTATGGCCTTCTGGAGCATCTTATGGCTTTTGTGGTAAGCAGAACGGGAAAGGGGTGACTCTGGAGTTATTTTATTTAATACATCATCTACGCATTCCCCATCAAATTGAATGAGAGAAGTACAGAAAAAAACTAACTTCTGCCAAGACTGTTCGTCCCGGAACTTAAGTCAAATTAGTACCAATTACAAAGTGAGCGCGCTTGCTCTGAGACACTACAAACGATATTAGCCACGATTTCAGCGAAGTTACTGACAAATCTACTGCCATCTGGAAGTAAAGTGATTGTCATGGTGTTCGAACCCCAGTATCGATATATGAAAAGATTCATCTAGGCAACTAGTTGAAAAAACATTTATATTGAATAGTTGTACTAATTGTTTTTAAATTCACAGACACGTTACTCGAAACGGATATTTAAAAAATCAAACACGGAGAATGCTTTAAAATGTTTCGTTTTAATCCACAGGTCTCATTCATAAAATTTATCATCATTCCCAACTCTCTACTGAAGATACTACAGTCCTGTCACATTATTATGACTACTAGATGCAGACGTCACACACACACCAAACGAATCCCGTGAACTAAGTATAAATAAGCCTCTGTCATGCGTAAAGCACGCGATCTATCAGACATGGAAAAAGTCATGATCAGTAGCTAGCCGGACCAGGGTGCACTTCCGAAACAGCGCGCTTCGCAAAATGTTCCAAGTATTGCAGTGGTGAAACTGTATCACGACCAGGCGAACAGGACTCTCGTAACTTCCTGACAGGGTGGAGCACCAGCCCGGCGCTCGTGACCTTTTTGCTCCACTAGTTGCGACCCTGGTATCTCTTCCAAGAACCAATTGCACTCATATACAAAAATCCACAGTACATCTGACTTTGTACTAACGAGGTTAACATATTTGTGGAATCGCTCTAATATGGATTTACAATGTTGTGCTTTTCGAACCCAAGAATTTTGTGCTTACTCGCAGTAAATTTTATAGTGCTATCTTATCTAGAATCTGTAATTCAGTCCATTTGTTCACCATGTACAAAAAGAAAGCAATAATTCACAGATGTCAGTTGGTGACATAACTTTGTCCGTACGTGACGATGTTTTTCTTCCAAAACGCCGTTCATATATACTGGCATAGTTTTTATGATAATAGAACTTAACACATTTCTCTTTTATGTGGTTATATTAGAAAATTTTGTTGGGATAATACTTTCCAAGACTTTTTGGAACTGTACGTCAGATTATTAGTGTGGGTTCAAAAAATATCAGTTGGAGATGAAAACTTCAACATTATAAAATATTAGTATTTTTATTGTTTAAGTGTTCTTTCAGTGAGCATGTGATTTCCAACATCTATTCTATCACACCATGCGCTCAATTGGCCTTTTTTGAACTTGTCACAGATGTTACATGGCAACTACAATCGAAAAGTGTATTCTGAATGTCAGTTGATGACGTGTGCAATCGCTCAGTAATTTCCAGTAAAATGTCCTACGAAACGTCAAGATTTCAACGTGAACAACACGGCACCTTCAGAAGAAAAAAAAATTAGAAGATTTCACCGCAGCAAGCAAATAGATAGAGAACAGAACTTCAAAACGAACCCATTGTGACAGTGATATACAGGGTGAAAAGTCGATCACGTTACCCCTACACCATCTTGCCAGCTATACAGGGTGATTCAGAATTAATAAAGCGAGCGGCCGCAACTCATACTGTAGAGCGTTGAATTAGCACTAAGAAGGTCCTGGAAACGATCCCAGCGGCCGCCCATCCTGACTGACGTTTTTCCTCAGTTAAACCAGGCAAATTCACGGATAATACCTACTAACTAGGCCCTGGCCGACTACATCCTCTCCCTCGGCCTGTTCCTGAGATGTCCAAAGATCATAAATAAAAATTCAAATTCAAAATTAATAGTAAAAAATGAAGAGGCGAAACATACACACCAGCAGAAACAAACAAGTTTTAGTCAACATGGGTCAGCAAATGAACCGTTTCCGAGATATTGCAACACGTATGCTAGAAGCCGCCACTGATTATGGACGTAGATATGTGGAAGCAAAACAACAACAACAAAAACGTACATCGTACGACGAATGGGTTTAAACAAAAAGTGAAAACGCAGCACAGGACAACGCAGTAATAAAATACAGGTATCAATTTCTATAAGATAAGATCAAATGAATTTGATGGGCGGTATCAGCACTATGGCTTACGCCCTTCCCGATATCAATTTCTATGTGTTGATACAATCAAGCCCGGATAGAATACATACTGTGAGAAGTAATATCCTACATGATGTTACAAAAGATGTTCAAAATGGTGTCATTTGCATCCGCATGCAACACTGCACTAACTCATCGTCGTAGTGACTTTTGGAAGCACTCACACACACACACTACACCAGGAATAGCTCAATTGTTGGCAGTGCACACAAATGACGTACTTGATAACCGCATTTCATTACTGTGTTTTCGTGTATAGTGTTTAACTTTCTGGTAAAACCCATTCGTCAGACAGTGTACGGTTTTCGTTTTTTCCCCATCCAGATAATCTAAGACTTATTTGTTTCTACTGATGTGTACATTACGTCTCTTCATTTTTTTACCACTACTTCTGAATCACCCTATATAGAGGAATATTCCATGTATAATTAATCAATTATTATGCTTTATGCTTAGAAAAGAAAAAGAGTTTGCTTTAAAAAGGTCTTATTATAATGCAAATAACAAAAACCCGATTACTCATCTGTTTCTATGATTATTCTTGATTTGTTTCACGGTGTTAAGGATAATCTAAAGGATGTCCAACAAAGGATGGCAGCACTATCTCCGTATATGTTTAGTGTATCCTTATCGTTGCACGAAATTTCCTTGCTGTTCCTATAAATTCAAGCCTAGAGAGTTCAAACTTTCAGGGAAGAAAGTTCATAACCAATTCAAGAGCATGATCGATGCCGATCTTTAATTTTCGTTCTCCTTCATTGTTGAAATCGCTTCATTGTTGTTGTGAATATCAAAACCTATAACAATGAAGCTCTTTTAACAATGAACAAAAAAGAAAATTAAAAATCGGCATCGATCATGCTCTTGACTTAGTTATGAACTTTCTTTGCTGAAAGTTTGAACTCTCTAGGCTTGAATTTGTAGGAGCAGCAATGAAATTTCGTGTAACAGTGAAAATACATTAGACATATACGGAGGTAGTGCTGCCATCTTTTGTTGGAGATCGTTGCTTTAGATTATCCTTAAACTTTATGATTTTGATTTTCTATTACAATATTTGGAAAGAACACAGCTAAATATTTTTTATTCCCTCATCTCCACTTTACCAACAGACGCACGATCTTCCAGGTACTGTTCATTGATATTTTAGGCATTATGTGTTATTTGGTAGGTTATTTTTTGGTTCTACGGACGCTAGAAAAAAAATACCATAAAAATCCATTCTAATTGCTTCTTCGGTTTACGAAAGATTATATAGAAAAGCTCTACGTTTCGGATAACTAGACAACCTTGTACAATGTATTTCCTGCCATCTAAAAGAAAAACCACTCTTATCAAAGTCGACTACACAACAAGAAAAGGAAAGAAACAGAAATCACATTTAAGCTACATGAATAAGAAAGAAAAATAAATAGTCAAAGAGTGCTCCTGTACTGCAGAAAACAACGGAAAGTGCTCGACAGTGGACACCTTATTCCCAACTACGTTAACGACACAGAATCAAAGAAAGAATCAATTTATGCTAAAAAAAAAAATACATGAATTCAGCAATAACAATCCACATTACGATGACAAATTATAGAAGCATGGCGTCAAAGGCAACACAAATTGCAGCTATTTACCTTATTTTTCACCATCATTCCTTTTGTTCTTTTTAAGTATTGTTCGGTATGGTTCAAAGCACGTTGCCGGGGTTTTCTGAGCATATATGGCCTAAGCTCGTAACCGGGATGAGGGTTGGCACCTCTTAGTGAGAATGGAAAGAGGAAGTTAGCGGTCAGGGTCTTTGTCTAGGTATCATCCCAGCATTTCCTAGTGAAACTGAGAAAAAAAAAATTCAAAATGGAGGGCAGCAATCGAATCTGCTTGCCTCCCCAGTGTCGATTCGAGTGCTCGACCGTAACCTTTAACTTCATGATCACCTGCTTGTGATGATGATATTTATGTTCTACCCGGAGACAGGTTTATGATCCTAAATTCCATTGGTAAGTTGAACTGATGTTGGTTTTACACTATCTTTCACCAAAAGACAGTGGCGTTCATGTTCTAAAGACGAAACTAACAGTTGTAAACCAACTATGTTCAATGTATCGCCTCCGATCCAACGCAGGATACCTTTCTCAGAAGACAATGGATCATACCTCGTATCAACTGATCGTCTTTTTCGTTGACATGTTCTCTTAAAATATAATTTTTGATATAGCAATCTAAGCATGATATTGCCTGGTCTTATTGAGAACAATCTGATTCCTGAATTTTTACTTTTTTTTTTCTTTCTTATCTATGTGGACTCATTGTCAATTTTTAGTTTTCCAAAACGCATCGAAAAATTGGTCACTAGTCTAGCGGGGCGAAACGAATCCCGCGCTCTCCCACTGCCGATAGGATAGGGTGCTCTACCAATTAAATTACCAGGCATCATGTTCAAATTTCGCGCTTATCATTAATTCCATATGCCTCAGCTCAACCAGAAAATGTCAACATCAGAGGGGATTTTTTTTACAAATGTGTCAACGTTAATTTAATTTACACAAATACCTTGTGTGTAGATATATAGTACATGTATGAAAACATTCACTCCAGTGAGACTAGCAACAATTTGTGTTTGGCAGTGCATAAGGTAGTTGAGTCAAAGGAACTAATAAGTATTTAGTATTATTTGGTGTTTAATAGCGATTTCCCACACTTTTAACGTTTTGATAAACATTAATGACCTCATGGTTTGTCGACGCAACATATTGAACAGTTCTGACAGAAGAGTCATTTGAATTTGAATTTATGGCATCTTTGGCTCAGATCAGGATGGGTTAGGTACAGGACGGAGAAGGTATCGGTCAAAGCCTTACTCAAGCTACCATCCCGGTATTGGCCTGGTGAAACTGAGCAGAAGCCTTGGAAAAATCTCACTCAGGATAGTTGACCGTGGGGTTCTAACCCGTGTATCTACCCACTGCCTATCTGAGTCTTCGACGTTACCGCCTGGACCACGAGGACCGAGTAAAAGATTATTCAAGTTTGGGTGCATTTATATTTTGCCCTTGTTCTATACATTCCAAGATTTTGTTTACTTTGCAAAACGAATGATTTACAATTACAAAGAATGCAATTCGTCGAAAAATATGTACTGATCAATAATTAAAAATAAAGTAGGACTATAGAAAAACAAGGTAAATAGTTTGCAATCTCCAACCTTCATCCATTATATGACCAAAGAAGTCTTACTGAGGAACTATGCTACAGATCTAGTCTCCTGTAATATAATTTATTATTAAAACGGAACACTTGTAGAATGAGGAAGTGATATACGCAATTCTTAAATCAGTGATTCCTTCTTTATGTTTTGAGAACAGCTCACAATATTTAAATAAAACAGACAGGTCTGTTCGTTAGTACCTCAAGTAATGGTTCTTACACATACATACAATACACAAAGAGAATATAATCACAACCCAACACTGCATCCCTCCATATGCCTTTATCGTTAGAAGAGAATTTGTGACATTTCGTCCATTAAAAATTACATCATTTAACTTCCATCACAAACCACCAAATTGTTCATTTACTCTAGTCTACCCGATCCACGTCATAATTTTCTCTTTTCACTTTTTTTTCCACCTCTTTCCCGCTAGATTGTCGAATTATGCATCAACTTTGGTGCCCTATATACAAGCAAGTATTTGTTTTTTGACTTTACTGTATCATTTATACATAAGGTAAACGGACCAGTAATGGACAATGGACACTTTAAGAACACTTTTCACCGTTATATTTTTTTAACTTAAATACAGTTTAAATGTACTGATCAAATGAGAATGTTACACGTTCTGCATGCTTTCTTCAAGTGATTTCCACCCATTACTTTCAACAACATACACTATTTGAGAGAAAATCACGTTTTTTGTCCAACATTGTTTTTGTACCAGTGATGGACACGGAAAAACCTGAATATTCCAGTAATGGACATACTGTATAACTCAGAATAATTTAAATAATCATTGCTGATGTTTCGAATATAAGTTATATGTTTAATACTGTTTCGATTATACTGTTAATACTGTTTCGATTATCTTACTGTTTCATGGAATTCCAAAGAGCCTAGGTTCAAAAACAGCTATCGACCATCCTTACCTCAGTCATAACAGGTAAATGCCCTCTAATGCCACATTCAACTTAGACCTGTCCAACTCCTTCCCGCTTCCTTTCCCCTCCGCTATCCTGGCCTGAGCCACTGATTCCTTGTGGCCATAAAAATGCAAATTCTAACTTGCCATGAATAGTGTCGAATATCAAAACAAATCATTTCATTAATGGGCATCCCCGCGTTCATCATTGAAACAATGGGACCGAAAAAAATCCATGACAAACTTATGGTCATAAACAGTAAATAATCTTCCCCAAGTTGAAATAAAACAACCAACAGAATTATGATTTCGCCCTCGGAGTTGCGGAGGGTTTAGCGTGCTCATTTTCTGCACACGTGTTTATGAATTCAATTTCCCCTGAGAACTGTTGAACGGAGTAGTTCAGAGTCCACTTTACCAAAACTGTAAGTTTCGTCCTTAGAAGCTCATCAGCTCGCTTAGGGCGTTAATAACAACTCAATCAATCAAGGATTTTGATTTCATCTCAGTAATGAATAGTGAGTGTCCATAACTGAACAAAAACTGACTTTGTCGTACCGGTAATGGACTCCCACCTGCTTTGCATAACAGATCCAAGTTATAATTGGTTTGATCATTTAAATACTTGAAACAGAAACATTTCGTAATGGGATAACACAGCAGAACAACAAAAGTAATTGTTATTGTAATTTCATGAATAAAAAACGAAAGCTCTCGCCTTAATCACTTACTTAACAGAATGCATGGAAGAGTAGGTGCAACCATAGACCTAACTTCAACATAATGTCAGAAATATCAGATGAAACCAATGACGAGCGAATCATATTCAGTGGCAACAGAACATACTATATTAAATTTCCCCATGTAGGTCAAATAATTACCGCCCTTCAAGTGTCCATTACTGTGTTTACCTTACAACCAAACTTTGAAATTATTATAATATAAAACCGAAGAATAATAATATGAAAAAACATTCAGCAAATTCTAAGTTCTACGTTAAAATTTCTCCAACTCTGCACATCGCCAACTACAAACTATGTCAATAAATTGTCGTTTATTTTGTTGTCAGTTAGATATGTGGTTGGAATTTGAATCTACGACGTAACCCTGTCTCAAGTTTCTCCACGAGACCATCTTCCGAAATAAGGTATAGGGAAGGTAGAAGTCGGATCCTTGATTCTATGTACCATCCCGAGTTTCATCACAAAAATATCTCAAGCTAAAGTGAACAGAGTTTGAACCTGACGCCTCTCCAATATTGGTACCCTCCTCACCACTATGTTACGAACGTCATCATAATTTGTTGACAAAATGAAGGAACGATCAGCTGCCCCGTCACTAAAGCAGTCACGGATTTCTGGGTAGGTAACTCGAATTAGTTCAAAATTTGAAATTACAGAATTTTTTATCACCCCGTTTCTTTATCTCTCTGATTTTCATAATAATAATAAACGAAATGATTTTCACAAATACTCTTCTGAAAAAAAAGAAGCAAAAAAACAGGAAAACTCGATAAATGAGTGAAATACACATAATAGATGAGCACCTTCAGTCTCATACACGACACTCTAACATCGAAATATGCCTTAGTAGCTTCTCTCAACCTGCTAAACGCATTTTTCATTTGATTCCCAAACATAGTGGTCAACGGAAATGCCTGAAAAGTGAAATAAGGAATGAAGTCCGCAAGCTTTGATTACTTCAATATACTAAAGAAATAGACATTAAAGGTTTCTGAGTTTCTTAATTCTCCATAAATCTAGTTTTAATTAATGAAGATGTTAAAAATGGAACAATTTAGTAGGTAATTATAAACCACTAATATTAAACATCCCAATTAAAAAAAAAAAAAACTGAATATTTCACGCACAATTTACCTTTCCCCCAATCCGAAAAGCAAACTTAAATACTTTGATTAACGATTTTTCACTTCTTGTTCTCCCTCCCCTTTCCCGCGCTCCAAAATGATCACTAAAATGTGTCCTGATTTTTTTTTTTTACCAGAAAATCATCTCACCCTTTATTCTTTTCCACTTTTTTTTTCTTTTTCCAAAATATATCACCTGAAGATGAAAATATATATCTATCATCATAAAATCATTCAAAGTTACTAGTACACGTATTAAACTTTTCAGCCAAGAGGGGAAAATATTGTCGTGGTTGAGCAAACAGATCCCCCTATTCTTACCATGACGATTCTATTTTCTGCGTATGGATATGACTGAAAAGTTGAAACGAATACAAAATGAGGGGTGCCTTCTTCATATGGCCACTATTTGACCCCATAAGACGCTGAAAAATAAAAAGTATTAACAGTCAATTTCTTGATAGGTCCAAATGTAACCAAGGGTCTGAAGTTTCCCTAACGTTCGTAAGTTTTATTAATATTAAAATTCAGCAATGTTTGGACTGCATCAGAATTTTATACCGGTTGTGTCAGACCAAAGCTTCTTTACTTGGAATATGTTATAAGCGACCTCCACGATTCTGCCATTCAATTTTGAACTTTTGTGCTCTTGCTATTGCAAGGAGTGATGTTTTTGTTCTTTGCAGACATTTTTTTACAAAGATATACGGGCCGAAATGGAACGAGATGACTGGAGAATGGAGGAGACTGCATAAAGAAGAACTCCACGGAGTACGATTCACCAGATGTTGTAAGAATAATGAAATAGCGACCACTAAGATGGGCAGGCCATGTAGCTCGGACGGTGGAAAAGCGAAAATTATAATCTATCTTGGTTGGAAAGCCGAGTCCGTTGGGAAGACCGAGACGTCGTTGGGAGGACAATATTAGAAGGGATCTCCGAGAAGTAGGTGTTCGTGATGAAAATTGACTTGAAGTTGCCCACGATAGAATCCAATGGCGAACGTTTGTTACTGTGCCGATGAACTTACGAGTTCCGTAAGCCACAGAATTAGTTATTTATGTAATCTCCAGATACAGTCCAATTTCGGCCAGTTTTACGGTGGATATATTTAACAACAATAACAAGGATAAGGATTTGAAAGGAATCGGCTTTGGTCATATTCAAGGAACCATCCCAACATCTGCTTGGAGTGACGGCGGGAAACCACAGAAAATCTCAGTCAGGATGGCCAGCACCGAGAATCGAACCGAGAACACACGACAACAGACTGCTCTACCTCGTCCGTGGCATTGTTATAACGTTTTTTTTATTTTAGAATGATATTAGTCATGGATAAATCTACGACATTTGAAGAAGTGTTACTATGATGAGCTGCCATTGAAATCTGAAGGACTTTTATGACTTCCCCGGAGCAATGAGCGACGTCGTCATTGCGCTCCGCACAGGAGCTTTATATCGCACGCATGTTCGCAACAGTTTCATTTTCCAAAGGTCCTTACACAAGTCTATATCATAGATACTTACACAAGACATTATACGGATTTGAATTTAATTTTAAGACCTTTAGGCAATTTTCGCTCAGGCTGGATGGGTGGTGATGGGATGATTAGTGGAATGAAGAAAGTGGGAGGAAACGGGAGAATCCCGAGAAAACCCATGCGCATGGTGTTTGTCCACCACAAAGTCCATATGGCGCAAGAAGGGTTTGAACTGACGACTCCAAGCGGCCAGAGGTGAGCGCTCTAACTGTTGAGCCACCGTGGCCCTAAGACATTATACGAAAAGAAGAAAGTAAATTAAAGATCTGCTCGATATAGAAATCCTATGCAACATGCCAAATTCGATGTTATCAATTACTCCGGCAGCATGCACGTACACTATATCTATTTGCTTATTGAAGCGTTTAAAGGGCAGCGCATCCTTGTAATATTTTCTACTTGAAGTATATTATAGATGTACCTATGAGGTATATTACATTAAAATAAGGAAGGGTTCCAACGTTGTGCTTGATATAAAAGTACCGTAAGTTCATGAATACCTCCCGCCACAGAATAAGACGCGCACCCTGTTTTCCCAGTGTGTCAGAAAAGGGGGGAAAAAAAAAGACAGCGAATACGAGACACACAGTTTCACCGTGCACTATTTATTGAACACTATTTATGAAAATATAACGTTTGTGTATGTGCATACTCCCGGTACGTAAAGTAAAACTAAACCAGTCTACCGGGTAACTATGGTGTAAAAAAAGTAAATGTATTCCCTGTGCGATGTGCATGCGTCGCGACCTGCAGCACGAACCGAGGTGGGGTGGTCAGTCCAACGCTCGGCCACCTTTACCTCCCACGATGCGTAGAAGTACAAAGGACACTCTTGTACTCAACTGGCGAGGACGCTGAGTGCATCTCAGAGCGCCAGGAATGAAAGCACTGAAGAAAAGTCTCCAGCGTCCTGGCTGGGCGTAGTCAAACGCCTGAGAGTATGGTGTATTAAGAAATCTGAAACTGGGTCAAAGTTGCTTGGGATTGCATTTCACAAGAACTTCAAGTTTCACAACGTGAGGATTAGCTTTACTCAGTGTTATATTTTCTTGACCACGTGTACCTTGAAATAGCAACAACTTATCCTTACCAAAGTGCCTTTAGATAGCCTACATTGCTTCGTTACGCGTAAGCTGTGCACTCTGATTTTTTTTCCCGGAAAAGCCTGGACGTGGTATCCTTGAAATACAATAGTATGCACACTATTAACAAATGATGTCACTCCTTGCTACACTACAAGCAAGAAGTTCAAAATTTATTCAGAGCACATCATTGCGGTGTGGCAGTCTATATGTTATCAGAAGGAAATAGTGTCCCGACTAAGATAAATCTCGCACGCGAAGTCCAAAAATTGCTAAATTTCAATAAAATAAAATCTCATAAATTTCAAACTTTGACGGGATTCATGTTATTTGAAAAAACTACATGAAATTAGAACACTAATCTGCTAAGACCCTAAGACAACATTCTCGCATATCAAAAAAATTGCTAGAAACACTTTCGATTTTCAGCATCTTGTAGGTGCCTGCATGAAACGTGGACTACTTGTCTATTCCAAATAAAGAATTGGAAAGGAAGCTTCCCTGTTTTAATTTAAGGCACCACGCTGCATTCACTTGTTTGACAGAAAGCACCAATGTGAAGCTTCAGCTGGATACCCAGTTGAAAAAGTACTTGTAAGTCAAAAACGGGTGAAGGGAGTGAGACCAAATGTTGGATATCACTAATGTGAATGTGGCTCTATCTGATGGGGGATATGGGTGATCACCTTAAAAACCGACATCTTGGATTTCGGCCGAGGGGGGCCACCACGGTCAACCGATCTAACATCAGGTAAATTAGATTTTCACCTGATCTCAAGCCTCCTGATCGCTGAAGCCACATGGAAGACATGATGAATCGTGAAAAAGACCAACTGCAGCAACGGACCCAGAATGCCTGCGTCGCCATTGAATCCGATGTGCTACGCAGGATCCATATGGATTGAAAAAAAAAATGACTTGCTTTGTGTATCCGCCAAAATGGACGCCACATTAAACAAACGTTTTGGGACGAAAATCACGAATTTCAGGGTTCCTATCTCCTAAACAAATAAAGAAAAAATTGGCTTCACAATGGCTGCCACAGTGCCCTTCTCCCCAACAGGCAGAGCACCACATACATTACCAATATCCAAACATTTAGTCTCACCCCTACCCGTTTTTAACTTAACAGTGTTTTTCTAGACTTTTGCCTTATCCTGTATTTGAAATCGTCTATCGTTTGCAAAGTAAAACTAGCGATTATCTCTTAACATGAGCATTTTGTTTTCACAATTTAAAAAAAAAAAAAAAGAGTCATAAATCTCTAGTATCATACAGAATTCGAGTCATTCTATAAGACTACGGAGTAAAAACAACAACTGAAATTTGACATGGGATTCTAAAGTTGAACATTTAAAATACCCATACTTACCTGAGCCGCAGTTAAATTGTTGCCAGCACCAACATGAGCAAGAAATGTCACAATTGCTGATATAACAGGAATTGTAGGACCCATAGATAAGCTCAAACTTTGGCAATACGCCGACTTCTGAAGTAGTTTCTTCTCCTCTTTTCTGATACCTGTTAATGTGAATACAAGATTCACACGTTAGTCCGAAAAACTCAGAAGTTTCCTTGATTTAACTAACAAGGGAACATTCCCAACTCATTAGCCTATATTAACATGAAATATTTGTTTTCTCAATAGGTTTTAGCCTGTAATGCACGAAAACGACATCCATAGACCCTACCTTTTGGAAAATTTGAACAAGATTTTTTTAATTTTTAATTTTTTTTATATCGATTTGTGCCTATTTGTATATTGTACGGAATAGGTATGAAGACACTTGTCGTAATAAAACTGCTGCCGGAATATGATCCAATCTTTGGGTAATGGCAATAGATGTTCACTGGGTAACAGTGAGTTCAACGGTGATGCAGGTATGCTGGATTCGTTGCTGGGGATGTGAAAAAACGGCTGGTTTTTGTGTGACCACCAAAATTGCCAACAAAATTGAGCACATAATGTAGGTCGCCAAACATTAATTTCTAGAATTTCTATCTCCTAAACAAATAACCGTAGGCGTAAAAATGTCTTTATATTTGAATTTTTGAGAACAAGCTAGCCTAAAATGATATGTCACATGACTCCATTTTTTCTATTTAAAATTCTCGAGCCGAATCCAAGATGGAGTCCATGATTCTTATAACCACCACCAGATGTAACCCTTCACCTTGTCATTACCCAAAGGTTGGACCATATTCCAGCAGCGGTTTTATAACAACAAGTGTCTTCATATGTATTCTTTACAATGTACAAATAGGCACAAATCGATAAGATAAGATAAAATGAATTGTATGGGCGGTAACAACACAAATCGATATTTCAAAAAATTCCCGTTCAAAATGTTTCAAAAGGTAGGATCTATGGACGTCATTTTCGTGCATTACAGGTTAGAACCTTGTGAGAAAAAAATATTTCATGTAAATATCTGCTAATCAATTGGAAATGTTCCCTCGTAAGTGCACTACACTTACATGAAAATCTACAAACTTATATTTCATCACTCCTAAGGGTCTATCATAAGATTAGGAAATGGGCTATAGCATTTTTAAAAAGATTCAGTCAAAATATTAGCTACATTGGCATTAACCATGAGAAACGCTTGAAACGCAAAATGGTGGTGAAACATGTGGCTAACAGGAACCATTTCTAAGGTGTGATGAGGAAAGAAACATGGCACTCGCGGCACTCTGTACTTGTACACGATTCCACATCCACACTTTCCGGTTCGACCCGAAACAGACGGAAAAATCAGGTAGCCCTGACCTGATGCAGCAGCAAAGTGGGAGTTGCCCAGGACAGCACATGACGATAGGAGCTAACGTTGGTACTCAGGAATATGTAGTAACAAACAGAACAACACTCGCGTGCTCCAGCACATTCCCTCCATTCAAACTCGTGTCGTCTACTTAAGTGAGGCTTCTCGAATCATCAGAATCTACAAGAATCAGTTGTGATTAGGACTGTGCGATATTTCGATCGATCGATCGATATTTTGTGAATATCAAAATCTCGATATTTTATAAATATCGAATTCGATATATCGATACTTCGATTCTTTGATATTTCGATATTTTTATATTCCGATACTTCTATATTTTTCGATACTTCCGATATTTTTATATTTCGATACTTCAATATTTTTCGATATAATCGATCGATATATCATCAAACCTTCGATATATCGATCGATTTTTGATATTTGATCGATATAGAATTTCGATATTCAAAACCGGATATCGCACAGCCCTAGTTGTGATCCTGTAAATCTTCCCATTATAGCCCTTATCACAAAAATTCCTACACTGATTTTTCAATCCTTGAACTGTGATATTAAAACACACGAATCGGGTGTTATTTAGACACCTGATATGAATCTATATTTTATTTATGGACATGGGCATCTAAAACTCAGGACGGGAAAAAGGAGAGAAAAGATGCGGGAAAACGTCGACCAGGTTCGAAGTTGAAGGTACCATCCCTGCATTTGCCTAGTGAGACTGAGGAAAACCCCTGGAAAAAAGCCTCAGTCAGGATGGTTGGCCGCTGGGATTGAACCCTCGACCTCCCGAGTGCTAAACGCAACGCTCTACAACTGAATCACGGACCCTCGGTGACACCTGATGTGTTGTGAATATACAAGGCCTTGGAAGTGGTGCAACGTAAACCCACCAGGTGGCAGGGCTGCGCCTGGTAAGACTGTTCAACGTATCAGCGCACTTAGTTGCATGCGGAGTCAGAGCAGAGAATTAACACAAACTTCTGGATTAAGCTAAGGAAAACATCTACGGAAACATGGAACATGACACATCAAACCTACGGTGATCAGGTATTACCGAAAGGCTATGGGTTTGAATAGCACAAGAGGTTTCCGGAGGGCAGAGTTTCAGCTAAAGACGACCCACGATCAGGTCGGCCTTCAACAATACATACCGCTGAAAATGTGAAACGTATGAGGAACTTACATCGGAAAGACCGTCGTGTAAGATGTACTGAGCTTGAATAGGAATGTGTGTCATCAAATTTCACGCGATGATTTAGGAAAACGGAAACTAAATGCAAAAAATCACCCATCACACATTGACAATCGCCATCAAACTGCACAGAAAGGCCAGAAATTATCCTACATACGTGTTCACTATTATTGACGAAGACAAATGTGACCCTGAAACGAAGCGGCAAGGTGCCAAGTTATTCCAGTAATCCAAAAGGCTGTGACACACAGCATTCCAGCCAGCCATTTGCCAGACCAAAGTAAAGTACAGTCATCTCGTTAGAAAGTGATAAACTATTGACTTCTAATACGAATGTAGTTCCTAATTTGCTGGTACTTTTATTTAAGTACAGTATCAATATTATTCTTTTCAGAAGTCATTCCTTTTCTATTGTCAACACTAATGTAGACCTGTTTATTAAAATTATACCTCTTTCACTGTTATTCAGTGCTTTCCTTTAGAGTAGATATCGGTTTGCCTTATAGATTTTCTGGTGTAATTCATTGTCCCTTGATTTTCGAGAGAGACCAGCGTCTGGATGTGCAATCATCTCTGAACTGCCGAAGGCCGTGGTAACACACACTTTCTTGGTTTCATACCATTCAAGTGGGTTATTGTATAGAACTATTTATTCTAAATAGCAGGGCATGCACGAAGTATTGCAACTCTAATAGAGTGTACATAAATCTAATTAAAAGATTTATAAAACTTAATGTCTTTGTATGTTCAGCATTTGTATTTGAATCTGAATTTATTTCGTGACCTTTAGGCATCTAAGGCATGAATAAGGTCAGGGAAAGGATGTGGACAAGAGTCGGCCAGAGACTAATTTGAAGATACTATTCCGACATTTGCCTGGTATGACTGAGAAAAAGTACTGAAAAACATTAGGTTACGATGATCAGCTGCTGGAATAGAACACAGGACCTCCCGAATGCGAAACCAACGCTCTACCACTGAGCTACGGTCGCTCGTGTTCAGTACATATCTTCAAAGGTTGTCTCAAAGATCAAATTTTCTGTAAATTAGTGTAGCTCCAAGAGTCCGTGAATTTACTGTCTTTGGTGTTTATTTTGCAGGCTTCTATTGAGTTTGTAAGTTCTCGAGTTTGCAGAAATCAGCCTAAAAAGCCTCTATAAACAAAACAATGAATAATCGACCCACGACTATGGCAGGCAAGCAAGTTTCATGCCATCCTTTATATTTACAACTTCTAACAATTGATATACACAATGACAGAAAAATTATCGAGCCAACACTACTTCTATTTTTATAATAAAATATAGTCACACTTACCAAATAATTCTTTGGAAAAACTCTTCTCCCAAGCATACATTTTGATTAACTTCACACAATTTAAAATTTCAGTCATGAGACGTATCCGTTGGTCAGAATAGATTAAAGTTCTGGCTCGCAAATAACCTGTTACTCGGGATATCACATACTGAAATTAGAAAAAAGAAAAATATCTGGTGTAGTAAAAAGTAATCCATTATTTTTGCATGACATTGAAGGCTTGACTTACCATAGTTAGAATGATCCACTTTAGGTCACATATGCGCCGTTTTGTTCGATAACGTGTTGCCATTTGGAAGGTAATATCATGATGCCTCTCTCATAGAAGCCCTTGTCCCTATTGGCAAAAAATTGAGACAGTCGATGTTCACAAGCCTCTCCTGACGCGAATTTTGGACCAGCAAACGTGTTCGCCATGGACAGGAACAGATGGTAATCACTCGGGGCCAGGTCAGGACTATAAGGTGGATGCATAAGAACCTCCCAACCAAGCTCCCGGAGCTTCTGGCGAGTCACTATCGATGTGTATGGCCTGGCGTTGTCCTGGTGGAACACAATGCCTCTCCTATTGGCCAAAGCTGGGCGCTTCTGGGCGATTGCTGCCTTCAGACGGTCCAATTGTTGACAGTATAGTTCCGAGTTAAGGGTTTGGCCGTAGGGGAGCAGCTCATAGTAGATAATTCCCTGACAATCCCACCAAACACACAGCAAAACCTTCCTGGCCGTCAATCCTGGCTTGGGCACCGTTTGTGCCGCTGCACCACGCTTCGACCACGACCGTTTTCGCGTGACGTTGTCGTAAGCGATCCACTTTTCATCACCAGTCACCAACCGCTTCTTTTTTTTTTTTTTTTTTTTTTTTTTTTTTTTTTTTTTTTTTTTTTTGAGGTTTTTTTTGCGTTAACTCGTGTGGCACCCATACATCAAGCTTCTTTTTGTATCCAGCCTTATGCAAATGGTTCCACACGGTTTTTTGTGCAATGTTTAGCTCTTGGGCATTCGAAACAGTGCTTACATGACGGTCGGACGCGACAATGTCCATGATTTTATCGACATTTTCGACACTTGGCCTTCCAGTGCGTGGTACATCTTTGACGTCAAAATTACCGGCACGGAATCGACGAAACCAAAATTGCGCGTGATTGGCTGTTACAGTATCAGGACCATAAACACTATTCACATTTGCAGCCGCCTGACTTGCGTATTCGCCTTTATCGAAGAAAAACTGTAAAATATAGCGTATTTTCTCTTTGCTAGTGTCCATTTTGACGCGCGCTCACACAACACTGAGTCAACTCATCACAACTATCTGAACAGTGTTTGTAGTACGCAATGTCATCGTTTGAACGCCATCTCGTTGAACCCGATCGGACTTATACAACGCGAGATACAGATCACTGAAGCCATCTATTGGCAAAATAATGGATTACTTTTTACTACACCAGATATATACTGTATTAAAAGAGATCTTGCAACAAACATATTGTGCATTAAATAAAAGAGTTTTTTATGAGAAGACTCAAAGCATTTCTTAGATTTGTAGCACTTCAGGGTTATTATAGCCCTAAAAAGGAAAGGTTCAACATATAAATCCAAAACCTTTCAAGGCAACGAAACTTGAAATTCGGAAATACAGACATATGAAAACGTAAAAAATTTTTCGAAGTTCAACCCCTTATACATATTTTAACATAGTTCTCCACTTTTCTCATTTTAATTACATTTACAAATACACTTATACATATAAAAACACATTTACACACAATAAGTTCGTTGAGAACAGCGATGGCTTAGTGGTAGAGCGTTCACCTCTAGTGCGTGGGGTCCTCGGTTCCATCCTGGTACCTGTCATGTGGGACTTACGGTAGACAAAAACACCGTGTGCGTTGGTTTTCTCCCGTTTGCTCCCACTTTCTTCATTCCACCAAGTCTCCTATCATCATCCATTCGACCTAAGTCAAAAGTTGCGTAAAGGTCTTAAAATAAAATTCAAAATTTTACAGTAAGTTCGATGCTCAGTCTGAAGAAGCCTTCCGGAGAAGGACAAAAACGCGCTTCGCGAGAAGATTGTTTTCCATTAATCGAGTGCGGATGTATCTCAGCGACGCCATAAGACGAATACGTAAAGGTAATAACATATCGGAAAGGTTCCAGATTCGGAGAGGATTGATACAAGGTAATGCCTTGTCACCACTACACTTTATTAGAATAAGCGTTTCTAATATTGAACGACTTGTACCAGCTGCTCATTTACGCGGATAATGTAGATTTAATAGTAATAAAAAAAAACACTGGCGTAATAGGCCTATAGGCCCTGAGCCTCCCAAGGCCATCTGTCCGTGTTTGGTGGAACTACGTCCACCTGAGTAACGGCTGTGTGGTCAGCACTTCGCGCACCTAACCACGAACAGGCATACCAGGGGCTTACCAGACCGAGTGTGGCCATCACGTCTTTATTCACGTGACTCCCCAATTTGCAGCACGATGCTGGGTGGACGCCGAAAAGTGGGACTCCAGTCTGGAATTGAACTCGGGACCACGCGGACATGAGTCCAACGCTCTAACCACTGTACTGTGGAGCCCCCAATGTAGATTTAATAGAGGACAATATAGATGCACTACAAATTAACACCGATGTCTTAGTAAAAGATAGGCCCACAGGTGAACGTAGAGAAAACAAAATACATGATAACAAACCGAAACACAGAGGACGAAGTAAACAGACACACACATTAAGAATGAGATCATAGAGAAAGTAAATAAATGTAAATACTTGCGAGCATATATAACAAGAAAAAAGGGAGGACACGGAAGAAACAGAAAAACACCATCGGGCAACGCATGCTTCTGTTCAGTCTAGAAGCTTCTGACTTCGGTCCGATAATAGCGTATGGTGGTGAAAGCTAGAATACAATTCTGGGAGATGAAAAATTGTGTGTATCTGAAAATAAAGTTGTGAAAAAGATATAACGGGACGAGATGGCCTGAGAACGGAGGAGACTGTATAATGAGTAACTCCACAAGCTACGGTTCACTCGACATTATAAGAATAATGAAATTACGACGGCTAAGCTAGGCAGGCCATATAGCTACAACGGGGAAAGAACGAAGATTATATTCCATTATGGTTAGTAAACCGGAGGAAAAGAACTACATGTCGCTGGTAAGACAATATTAGATGTTCGGGATGACAACTGACTTGATCTTGCCCAGAATAGAATCCAATAGCAAAATTTTGTTATTGCGTCTATGAATTTGCGAGTTCCGTATGCCACAGAGTTAGTTAGTTACAGGTAATTAAAAAGGTAGGAATTATTACTCAATTCACTCATTTATTTATTTAAAACCTTAACAAACCTCAGATCCAGATTACACAATGACCAGTTAACACTGGATATGAATTAACAATAACAACACAACAAAAATACGGGAGAATTTGGTAAGAAATCTGCTAAGTCTTACTTAGTCTGCTAACTACAGTCCGTTAAGTCTTACTCTTTGCTACAACCATGAACGAGGAATATTTGTAGTCTGCCTCCACCTCTGTCTCTTTACTAAACTTAATACGTAATGAAACAGGGAGACACGACAGCTGCCACGGTCTCTACTGAAGATGCTACTCTGGCATTTACAGAATAAAACTGAGGGAAACACCCAGAATCACTGTTGCTTCTCTAGTGCTTATAGAAACTCAGCGATCGTAAATACAAGACTATATGGGCTGGGTCAAAATAGCTGAAGAAAAAATTTAAATTTAAAATGAGAATATACTTCAAAAGTGTCCTCTGTGGTTGAGTGGTAACGCTCGCAGCCTTATAATCAAGGAATCCCGAGTTCGATTCCCGGTAGAGGACAAGTGGTTCGGAGCACACGTTAAATTGTAGGTCCCGTCCTTCGAGCGTCATGTTCATTCGATGGAAGGCAAACCACCATCGGTTCACCTTGACCTGAGATCTACGGGTCAGAACCCATCATTATCAATTCAAAACCGTCATCAATCCCTTACGTCGAAGACTTCGTATTAGTACTGGAGTGGTGGAAAGAGTTCGAGGCCCACTCACGCCGACAATTCTGACAGAAGTTTTTCAGGGTCTCATTGGTCTTAGTAGGTAAACACCAGGATGTAAATAAATTCACCAAAAGGTTCTGGGAGCCACCTTTCATCTCCCAAGGATATAGGAAAATGTAAAACGAAGGGCCATCGGTTGTCCGAATAGCTACTTGCTTGTTGGGGGCGCGGTCCAGGTTCAAAATCAGTTTGGTTCTACTGAATGACTTGGTTCGAAGCCCACTTTACGTAAAGTCGCAGATCCTGCCCTCGAAAGTTCACTGCATGGTTTAGGGTAAAAAATAATTCAACCAATTAAGCAATGGCCTTAGTCCTAGGAGTTGTAAATTCCAGAATTGTAAAGTTTTTATACAGTTTCCAATCAAATCCCGAAATTCCAATACCATGTTTTAAATGAATCAAGATAAATGAACGTACCTGAATCGGATAAAAAACTAAAAAAGCAGCCATTCCAAACAATGCCCATGGGCTAAGGATCCACAAGACATACAATACACCGAACACAGTGACTATTGGTCCACCAATGATTAAAGGTCCTAGCGTTACAACATCAAAAATTCGCTGTCCATCATTAGCAAAAAGGTTTATCAGCTGAAATAAAGAAAACAAAGTATATTAAACCACAATTCAGCAGTATTTAATCGCTGATGTTTCAATAACACTTACTGTTTTCATTGTCTACTGACTGTAAAGAGATGATCCAACAGTTAAAATGAGGCTTATAAGAAAGGGTACGACAGACCTTCTCCGCTGTCTCTCTAAAATCAGTATTTCGTTCAACAACAAACAAGCTATTTTAACCATGAACATAAATGAAAATAAAATAACGGATTGAACTCTTAAAATGGTTATCTCTGAAAGTCTGACTGGACTCTCTAGTCTTGAATTTGTAGCAGCAGCATTGCCATTTCGTAGATATACGGACGCAGTGCTCCCATTTAATATTAGAAACCATTGGTTTACACTACCCTTAATGTCTAACTGAATAAAACTTAACTTTCAAACAGTCTGTACAAATTATTATACGAAAATATGATAAACGAAAGATCGTTGAATGTAAGAAAACATATAGTTTCTATGAAAATCTGGAAAATTTAATTTTCTTCTATGGAAACAATTATAGGGAATTCCTCGTTGCTCCCACTCTGTTAATCTTTTTTTTCTTCTTAATTTTGTACTTGTCATTCGTATTCAAGCGTTATTTCTGAAATATGTATAGCGCTGTCCTCTCAATTTTACTCATCATTAATAAACCGAGCGGCCGTGGTTCAGTGATAAAGCGTTGGCTTACCATCCGGGAGGTCATGGGTTCAAACCCAGACGCTAACTGAGGTTTTTTTTCAGGGTTTATTTACAGTCATGTCAGGCAAATGTCGGGATGGTATCTTCAACTTAGACCCTGGCCTAAGCCTTACTCTCCCCTATCCCGGCCTGAGTCTTAAATGCCTAAAGGTTATAAATAAAATTCAATTCATCACTGATAAGCTTGGGCTGATACATGGCAGATAAACCTGGGAAGCCTAATTAAATAAAAGAAAAAATCAATTGCTTACCTCTCCAACAGATTTATCGCCCAAACTACTAAGTCGAACGATTTTTCTATACAGAACGGCTAAACATGCTGATCGCAATCTTACTGCTGTCCTATAAATAAAAAATAAAAAAAAAAGCTGTTACAAGACATTTACTTATACATACAAAATAAAAATTAAATGTAAAAGATCTGAACTCCTTGGTTCAACAGCCCATATAGGGCCTTGGCTTATCCGGTTTTCGTTCAAAGAGATATCGCGCGCACCATTAAAACAACTCTCAATCACTGTGGATGAGACAAAGATTTTCGCGATCTTATACGCATTATGTAATTTCCTAAGATATTTCATCCTCAGTTTGCAACACTGCGATGTGTGCTTTACGTGTGTTGTTTATCATCACTGGAGGATGCCAAATACTTAATAAGTAACACAACGTTGTGCCATTTGAAAAAAAATAAACGTTATACCGGTTTGACAACACTGACAACCTGGTTACATCGTGTTTCCAATCCTGATATCCACCATGTTATTTCAAACAAATTTCCACCAACAAAAGTTTCATTCAATGCGTCATTTATGATTTATTGAGAATTTTTCATTTTCTTCCCATTGGTAGGTGTTGATTTTGGGCTTCAAGTTGGAATCACTGTATCTCCGAAACGAAGCAGAATTCAAACCATCTTCACATAATCTTTTTGTTTAACATGACTCATACTATCACCTCCGAAAATATTGAACCTTTATCTCATTTGAAAAAAAAAGTTTGTGTTGAGGTGGCAACACTGTGCATGTGACATAACTCCACTCTCTGTCGCTACATGTTCCACTGCTCACTTTTTGTATTTTCTTTCAGTGCTTTGTAATATTCTAGTGGTTTGATTAAAATGGGACACCCTGTATACCACAAACAATTACGAGAACATTGAAATTAGACATGTTACATGAATTCTTTTGCGAAGAATATCCCGGAATACGGTAAAAATTCTGGATTTCAGCATAGGCTCAGTCCAAGATCACCTGTTTCCGTTCGAAATCAAAGAGTGATAAACAGATTTGAAATTTGCTGTTAGCGTAATCTGGGTTCTCTTTAAGTTAGGAGATATAATTAATCTCCACAGGCATCGTGGTTCGTAAGATGACTAGGTATGCTTCTAAATGCAAAATTCACTTCTGTTTTATTTTTCCTCCATTACATATACTAAAAATTTTGGTAAATAACGTAGTAACTCTTTAAAAAAAAATCACACTTACCTAAAATTAACAGCCCAGGTACAGGAAAATAGAAAAACTCTAAAACATTCTGAAATAGCTAAGCAAACTGTCCAGGTAATTCCTTCCTCAATACTAGCATTCTGGTTCTGAGCAAACTCCAACAATTTTCTCATAAAAATAATCTGAAAATAAAAAAATGAAATAAGTAACGAGTTAATGTAATGCAACTTTGATTATTTCAAAAATAGATATATTACAACACAGTACCCGTTTACTTGTAATCACATGCACAATTTCATGCTGTACCGAAGTGGAAAAGATTGCCCTGATATGCAGCGAAACAACGGATCTGAAAATCGGACAATGTTGCACAGTTCGTTCATTTTATCCAGTCGAGTGTTTTGTTTGTACCTAAACAGGAATTATTAATTCTAATTTTAATTTTCACCAATAAATGTCCCATGAGGGAAGAACATTGCTGGGAATTGAAAGAGAAATATTTTGTAAAGGCATGTGCCAAACTTTTTCCCCATGGCTATACACAACTCGATACATATTTGCTTGAAATGTCCAATGTACCGTGCTTTTTTATAATTATTATTTTTATTTATTTATGTAATTGAAATATGGTTTGACATTTTTAAAACCGGGTTTAGAAACTATATATTGAGGTTCTCTTTAAAAAGTAATTTGCTCAGAGAGAAAGAGAGAAAGAGAAAGAGAAAGAGAAAGAGAGAGAGAGAG